>JBANCV010000707.1:0-27983 GCA_037040105.1 Amiota albilabris | reverse complement strand
ACTCACACAAAGATGGCGGCACCAGAAAATGCCCTGCCAGAAAAGTTCGGAAACTTTTAACACACACCTTGTATGAAATAGTTAGTAATAAAAAAAAAAATACTCATCACCTAAATTTAACCATAAGCATTAAATTTAGGTAGATAGGACTGGATGGGGTGGGGTGGGACAGATAGTGTACCTAGATGCCATTCGGGCTATTGTGATGCCATTTTCAGAATGCTCTCAACTTCAGTGTTCTACTTTGACACTGTGGTAATCCAGCAAAGGGGAACCATAATAAATATACAATATGATTATAATGTTTTTCATCTTTATATCATAGTAATTAATAAAGGTTTACTGTGAAGTAGTTTGTCGAGAAGAACCTATAACTAAACTTATAATAATTTTTCGTTAGCTTTTATTCACGCAAATACAAAGTATTTAAGTAACATCATATAATATTGTAATTAAAATGAGAACTACAAATTATGAGTGTAATGAATCCAAAGTTTATACTGCTTTATTGTTCTTTGAACTGTGTCTGGTCATCTCAATTAATACTCATTATACAAGTATGACCCTTGTCATAAGGTATCACTGATATGATGATTCCAATAATATTATAGTATTATATAATACATATACATATATATATTGCAATGGGATCGTTTCTATCCCCATCCAATTGTTGCCTGTCGGTTGCTATGTAATATAAAAGCTGTAAGTCCCTCGACTATTCAGTTTTTATTCGACAATTTTAATCGGAGGTTTATTTTAAATCAATTTCAACATTTGTCAAAAAGGTCAGCATCCAATCACTATTATTTCAATTATTATATTTACCTATGTATATACTATCAGTCAATGAGCTAAATATATTGTAAAATTGAGGCTCTTCAAAGAAATTTTTATTTTCATACAAAATAATATTTTGTTTTTAATTTAGAATTCACTGAAATCACATAATAAAATAATTGAGAGCAAATTACTATATGTTATTGGTTTTAAAAAGACTATCGGATACTCTTTAGCCATAATAAACTGGAAGTAATGTGACTAAAGAGCATGAACACAATTCATAACCTTGTACTTCATATGATAGGAACCACCAAGTTTGCATACGAAATTTAAGTTTCCTAGCTCTTATAGATTTTTTATTCCATAAACTCATTTAGTGCATTGTATGTATCTACTCCATTTGGATAAAACTTATGAATATTTCAACAATAACACAAATATAATTATGAGTAAGACGATGCGTGAAAATGTTTTTGACATGTTTGTACGTATATGTATGTATATACACTATAAGAAACATTACGATAAAATTTCAATAGCAGTCACACTCATTATGAAGGGTGTAATAAAATTATAAGAACTTGGAACAAGTGGAAGCGATCAAAGGCCTTATCAGAACCTGCTCTTTTATGTTATGTACAATATTTTGTTATACGTAGTTCTACGCTGGACTTTGAACAACATTGAGTCGGCATCGCTACCAGCAATAGTATTGACAGATCCACTGTCGGTCGACAACAACAAATATTGAAATAATGATGCTGCTGCCGCAATCAAACGGGTCAGTGCGGTAATGTTTTCTAGATTGGTGAGTACAGAGCTCAAAGTGAACGAGCTATTAGCAAACAATGTAAACTGGCAAAATGTTGAAATTTTAAAGCAATAAACATGTCTCATACGCTATAATAATATATTTCGGAAATCGAGCAAGTTAGAAGCTCCATACCCTACTGAGGTAAATAGAAGATGTTAAATAAAGTTGAAAGAGTTTATCAGCAATAAATAAGGCCTCTAACTAAAGAAATCTGAAAGTTAACGAGAGAAAAAACGTTTTTCATATTGGGAAAAGAAAAAAGGTCTATCATAAACAAAACAACTTCATCCACAAATAAAACTTATTTGTACTCAACATTTCAATAGATTCAATTCTAAGGTAAATCATAATTTTTATTAATTGATAAATCTTTATCAACGCTTGCCAACCGTTTTTATGCATAAATATACCCGATAAGATTAGAAGCGAGCGCTTTGCGTTTCATATAAGATTATGACATGTTTATAATTATTTTGAATCGTAAACATATAAACGCCGTTGCGGACAAATGTTAAATATGAAACTAAACTAGACCCCGGTCGAAAAGAGAAAGGGAGCAAAATATTTATAGAGAGAGAGCAAGAGAGAGCTTATATTAAGTGCGATATGGTTCAGTTCAGTTCAGTTTAATTGCGCTCAGTCGCGTCGTTTCTCAGTTGAAACAATAAAGCATTAAAGCGAACGTTGAACATTGAACGGAGTACATGGTGATTGGGAAAGCCCTATAGTACTCGCATTAGTATACCATCGTAATATCGTCAGTATTTCGTAAAGTGTAGACAAGAGCAGAGCCACAATGAACAAACTCGCAAACCTTACGTTGTTGATTGGCATTGCTGCGGTAGCGATAATATTGCAGGCCAATGGTGCAAGTGTAAATCAAATTGATAGCTTGAAGGCTCAGTTTCTGCCAGCGGAATATCGTAATACAAACTTCACAATAGGTAAGTTAAAGATCACAGTTAGTGGTAAACCAACACAATTTCCCTTAAAAAAAAAGACAATCTATAAACATTCAGTCACTTCTTTTTCCATTTCTCAGACGATCTGAAAAAAATCTATAGAGAGAAATGCAAGAAGGCCGGTGGTGTTGACAATGCTACTCTATATCAGGAAATCGAGAATGGAGCAGCCAAGCTAAGCACTTGTCTCTCTGTATTTACGAATTTTACAGCGATACAAGCTGAAATTGAGACTGCACGGCCAATTGGTGAATTAGACACGGTCTTTCATAAGTACTGCGAAAAAGCACCCGAAGCCGAGTCGTGTATATATGAGTTTAATACTAAACTGCAACCCTGCCTCACCAAGGATGAACGACAACAGAATGCGGTTATGATGCGCATCGGTTCTGCATTACTGAGCTTCATGTGCTCAAAGGGTGGCGATCAGATAGCACTTTTTGTTGCCGAACAAGGTCCCGAATGCTTGGAGGCCAACAAAGAGTCCATCAGCCATTGCTTGAATGCATCATTCGCCGAATATCTACCAAAAGATGGCAGTGTGCCGGATGTGTTCAATTTGCCAGAGTTGGTATTTGCACCAAAGCATTGTATTGACTTTGAACGTTTCGAGAAGTGCACTTTACATCATCTCGAACAATGTCAGGAGATTACACCCGCAAATGTTGTAGAATCTTTGTTTCGGTTTGTAAAGAACGAAACGACTTGCAAGTCTCACATTGAGGCCCAAGCCAAGGAAAAGTCTGTCCTAAAGAGCGCACGTAGTGGAGTAGCAAACTCTTTTACCTACACGGGGACATTCACAGTCCTTCTCATAACCATCTATAGTTTGCTATTGTAGAGGCCTTAGATTATGTGATGGTGAGGTGCAATACAATCGACCTATGCTCCCGAAATCGATTCACAGAACAGAAGGAAAAGTTAATTTCTTTATCATTTCTAATTATCGTGAGAGAGAGAGAGTGATTGAACCCAACCCAACCCAGCCCAACCCAGCCCAACTAAGTCAGTATAAGGCATACAACATTCTTACCGATAATGTTTATCATTATTATTATTTTTTTTTTTAATTACATCTATTATTTTTAGAATATAAAAGGTCTTGCTATAATATAATATACATATATATTAATTATTATTCTTTTTTTTTTTTTTTTTGTATATAAATTCTTAATTAAACTTAAGTTATTTATAAAAGTTTTGTATTGAAAAAAGAAGAAATCGAAATGGAGACAAGTGAAAGTGTTTTTATTTTTGTGTATTTTCTCATATGAAATTCTAATTTTCTGTTGTTAAGAACATTGACAGATCAACTTGGCAATAAGTATTCACAATATTTAAATGTGAACATAGTTTACTAGAAATTTTTAACAAACACAGTGAGCACTGATATTCTTTTTAAACAAGTAATATATTTAAAAAAGAAATTGTAATACACAATGACTCCAGATTTTGTAATTTTCACGGAATAAAATTTTTTTAAGTGTGCACCAAGATATTAATTTGCTCCAATTGTAGACATTTTTAGTTTAAAACCCGTACATTTTTCTTTTAATTTTACACACAAACACTTGAATTCGTATAGTTAATTGGCCACACAGTAGTAGACTGCATCCGGTGAGTGTAGGAATCTTCTGCAAAAGAAATAAATAACGGAAGCAGAAATAACTATGCCAAGGGTAAGAAAGGGCAAAGCTACTGGATTGAGGAAATCGGTAACTACCCCTGATGAGGGTAACGTAACGGATAATACAGCAATCAACAGCAAAACCGTTCAAAAAGTAGATGGATCACGAGCACCTACAAATACGCCGAAAAATAAACGAAAGTCAATGGTAGCAAAATTAAAAGTAATGGCGGCGCCATCAAATAAAGGTAAAAATGAGAAAAATAATTTGGTACTTGCATCAGCAAGTACTAATGAAGAAACTGCAATACCTATATCACCACTGTTACCCCTTTCGAAATCGCACTCGACACCACAAATCATATTACAACCGCTTTCAACATCGCCAACTCCAACACAATCGGAAACAAAACCGCAACAATTACTTTCAAGCGATGCAGCAGTACCATCTCCTAAGGCTGAATACAACATGGACAATGGACTTAGCAAGGAATTCGAAACGGATGAGCACAAGAAAGTCGATGAAATGCATAACAACATAGTGGTGGGGAAAACAAAAGATCCTGAGGCTGCAGGTGATTTTATAGATCCTACAGTTATAGAAAATCTAAAAAATTCTGAAAATCTTACAAATAATTCATACAAATCAATGATAATAACAATCGAGATTCCCGAAGGTCGTTATTTCAATGTGGATATATATGACCTAAGTAATGTAGAGGAGATATACGATTTACTCATGCAACACGAAGAGACTTGCCATCGCAGTTGTTTCTATTTGGTATTGAATGATCGTAGGATGGATCCCGTTGAAAAGATAGCAAATTTGAACGATCTAAAGGCGGGCGCCATTGTTCGTTTAGTGGAGGATTTATACACCTTGCAAAAGGTGCAGCTGCACATCCTGCATGTACGACTACTCCTTAAGAGTTTAGATTATACCGATGCGTACAATGGTGTCGGGGGTAGCTCACTGTCAATGCTACGAACGATAACTGAAGGTGATGTATGGGATATCGACATTAACACTGGTATGAGATTAACAGATGATGATGCTATCGATTGTACACCAAAATATTATGTGAAACCAAGAGTTCCCAATCCGCCATTGACGCCATTACATCTAAACACTCAATATTCACAATGTCCACAAATGGTAAGAGTGTTAACACCGTCGGGTTGGAATCCGCCAATGGGTCCACAAAAGCTACAGGGTGATATTATGTATTTATATGTGCTCACCATGGAAGGTAAGCAACTGCATATAACAGCAAATCAGAGGGGCTTTTTTATAAACAAATCAACACATGAAGTCTTTAATCCGAAAGGACAAAACCCTAATTTCTTCAATCATTCCTTTATAGAGGTGATGTCGAAAGCATCGAACTCGTTCCGACGCGGTTACCAGTTGATACTGAGACAACGCGCAAAATCGAAACCATATGAACGCCTCCCAACATCCCTTCAGCTGCATCAATGGACAGCACCTGTGATGGACCACTCGCTGAGTGATTTGCACTCTAGCGCCTCCTTTGCTACGAATATGAGTGGTGATGACTGTATGTATGATGAGAATCGTGACTGGAACGAGGAACTTCAGGAAGCGCGTGAACTACCACGCAATACAATCGATGAACGAATAACACGTTCGGCTGCTATCTATAAGATTCAATGTGATTTTCTGGAACTAGCCATTCGAGGAGCCATTGGCGTTGTCGATGGTAATGTGCTGGCGCTCAATCCAGGAGAGAATCCAAAAATGCAAATGTATATATGGAATAATATATTCTTTTCGCTGGGTTATGATGTGCAAGATCACTACAAGGACTTAGGAGGTGACTATGCGGCTTTCATAGCTCCTCGACATGATATGACTGGAGTGCGTTTATATAGTAAAGCTGATGTATCAGGTCTTTTCACGCTAGGCACAGTCGTTATTGATTATCGAGGTGTCCGTGTCACTGCACAAACCATCATACCCGGTACACTGGAACACGACCATGATCAAGAGGTTGTTTATGGTTCGGAAGGAACAGACAAAGATGTACTCACCCATCCTGAGTACTTAAAGTTACTGCATGCCGCCAATAGAGATTACAATATTGCACCTCATTGGGTGCGCAACAGCGACGGTGAGATTGTAAAAGTTTGTTCCTCGATTGAATGTAACGGCATAATCGGTACAGATCGTCGCTTATATATATTGGATTTATTGCGCAATTTTCCGCCAGATGTTAACTTTATACCTATCCCAAAAATCGAGTTGAACCCTGATCTTAAGAAAATGGGATTTCCCATTACGCACCGCCATATTCTCAGCTGCCTTCGCGGTGAACTTTTAAGTAGCTATGCGAAAGATATGCAATGGCAGTCTATTTTCGGAAATAGTAAGCCACGTTTTGACGGTTTTAATCCCGATGTGTTTTTGCCAAACGCAAAGCTCATTGATATGCCAGACGCAGTGTTTACCATAACTGAGCAAGAGCGACTTGTCCAAGATGCTGCCGAGTATCTCGTGCTTAAGCAAATTCCACGCTTAATCAACGAAAATCTTAAACATAAAGCACCTCTTTTTGATGGAAAAGCCTTGACAAACTTAATGCACAAATATGGAATCAATACACGTTACCTTGGTATAGTGACCAAAAAACTCGAGGGCAAGCCTCATATGCAGTATTTATATCGTCTCGGCGTTATGGAGCTGATTATACGTACTACCAAACATCTATTCTTCCGCTACATGCACAACTCATTGCAACAACAAGTTGCCCCAAGGGTTTGTCATTTCCTGAATTGTTTTTTCAGCACAGCACCCGTCACAGCTCCCGAAAATGATGACAATTCTGATCTTATAACCAAACAAAATAAGCGTAAAGGGCGTAATAAAGCAAATAAAAAAGCTTTACTAGCCAAAGAAAATCAAAGCGGTAGCAAAAGTGAGCAAAATTTCACAAAAGAAATTACAATTGAGTGGAATCTAATGACAAACACGTACCTATGGCAGCTAATAAATAAAGAGTCAAAATGCTATTGGAATTTCGACTTGGGTTGCGAATCAATTAAAGACGCTGTCACCAAATACGATTTACAGCACATCAGCATGTTACGGTCCTTCTGCCAACGGGTAGGCATACAAGTGCTGCTGCGCGAGTATAAATTCGATTATCGTCAGAAAATGGTTTTTAATGACGATGATATATTAAATATTATCCCTTTGGTAAAGGCAGTTAGCACTGAAATGCCGGACGCAGTAAAGTTATATAGCATTGGCCAAGGCGAAATACAAATTGGTCATTTCAAAAGAGCCTACAAGACCATTACGAAATCATATAATATATTTAATGCCGTCTATGGTGATTTACATGTCGAGAGTATCAGATGTTTGAATATGCTAGCGCAAATATGTCATGTGCTCGGAAAGGATCGGGAAGCCCTGTCACTACAACAGCGAGCAACTATCTTTAGTGAGCGTGTCAATGGCATTGATCATCCTTCAACTATTCACGAATATGTAAGTAATGAGTACCATTTCAATCATAATCAAAACTATATTGAGTTCCACAATATTCAGCTTAACTTGGCGATTATTGCGTTCTCCAACGCCAAATTGGCTATGGCCCTGCATCTCTATTATCGCTCTCGGTATCTAATCACTTTGCTCTGCAGTGAAGATCATCCAAAGGTTGCAATTATTGACCTTAACATTGGCATTATATTGCACTCTGTGTCTCAGCATATATTTGCACAATATTTTCTCGAGAACGCAAAATACCTCTCAAGGAAGTACTTTGGAGATAAGTCACCACGTACTGCTATTAGTCTTCACTTCCTAGCACGGAATCTCATCAGCCAAAATGACTTCCATTCTGCAATTTTCATAGAACGTAAAGCACTTGCCATTTATAAGAAACTATATGGAGATGATCATCCTATTACGTGTGACTCTGAGTTTTGCCTGCGAAAAATGACGCGTCAATTGGTAAGCATGCAACGTCGTGCTGGCAACATCGATGTTTATGACGGTAAAGTTAGGACTTTCAAAGGACTCCCATGGCATGTGCCCCCAATGCAAGGAGACATGATTCTTCCTATATTAAACAATCTCAATGAAATGCTGTTTCCAGAAATTTCGTAAGCTTGCTATTCTACTAGAACATGTTAATATCTCATACTCAACAACTAAACTTCTTTATAGAAATGAATTATATCATTACGAAACGATTCCTTTGAAACGTCGTGTGGATAGCATTTACGTCCCAAATGACTTGATGGAGTTGAAGAGCACGAACGGCAAGAAAACTTAAATCTGATGAATGTTGCTAAAATTAAAAATCAATTTTCAATCAGCTTTCCTTAATCAACTCTATCGTTATTTGTGATCCATGGACAAAACACCAACTATCATTAATCGGATTGCCATAATCTATACTATACTGCATTTATTATCATTTCAATGTCAACAGTTAATTAATTAATGTGATATTTTCGTAATTTGGTTTAGAAAACAGTAAACAAATTTGAAGTTATATTGAAAATCCTTCGTTTCTGTTCACTGAACTGGTTTCATTTCGGCAATTACTGCTGCCATTGTAGGCCTTTAAGATACATACATAATAAGTATGTACATATATTAATTAAATGTAAATGAGTCTCTAGTGGCTGTAAAGAAAAAAGGAATTTGTCCTTATCTCATGTTCAACAATACTAACTCTTTTATACATTTTACCAAAAGTATATGTAGATAGAGTTGTTATTGTCTTCGTCATGACATTTGCAACATATTGGAGCAGAGACTTCATGGACTTTTTAATATGAAAATTCAATAAAATGTATTCACCCTTCTATCTATCTTTTATAGTATATATATAAAAAATCCTTTACGTATACTAGTGTTCATTTATAAAATTCATTAAATACAATAAAATAATTTTTGTATGAGCAACTTTCTTCGGTCATTGCTTCTGCTACATTTGACAAAATCCTATTAAGAGAGTGTCAGCTTACATACTTATTTTACGTTTTCCAGATCAAATAGATTTTATATTATACTAGCGTTGCTAAACCCCCGACATAATGTTAGTGCGTGATTTTTATAGTCATTGTTCTTCTATTATAGTCATCAAAACTTTTCTTCTTTTAGAAATAGTATAAGTATTTCATTGGTGATCTCAACAGCGCCATCTAGTGCCCAGTTATAATAAAATGGTTGGTGTGAGAATATATTCGGAATTCGAATGCCTATGTACAACGATTGTCATGACGATCGGTTCAACGATGTAGAAGATTATCTTTGTAGTGCCATCTAGTGATGAGTTACAATAAAGTGAATGGCATAAAGATCTTCTCCATGAAAAGACGTGGCAAATTTCATGCTGACCGGTCAAACGGTTTCGGAGTTTAGCGCAGTCATACTATTTTTTGCGTTTATTTTATAAGAAGTTATTTTGTATGTAAAGGTATGCAATTTTCGATGAAACCGAAATTATTGTAATCTATATAAATGGTCGGTAAACTGACTATCATCAAAAGGCAGATGAATTGTGGCTTGGTTGGGGCCACCGCCATCAAACCATCTCCAAACCACATATGCTTAAAAGCATATTCATGTATAATAAATATTTGCGATTTACGGCAAAAAGTTCAACTTAATTATTTGAAAAATTAAATTAAACAATAAAAGGTTTTAAGCAAACAAGCTGGACAACGTGCTTTTCTGATTACATACTGCAGTTGTCAAAGGTCAACAGTGTAGACACAAAATTAAATTTACTCTGCTACTTTAAACACAAATGAAATGCCACTCAATCTGAAGAGAAAAGATATTTCTAACAAATTATCATAGTTCAAAGAAATATACTGTCCAAATTGATTTAAGTCTAATTGGACTTCAGAATGACATATAATTGAACTAAACTGTTTTGCGGAAATATTGTATAATGGCGGCTAATGAATTTCATGAAAGGTGGACCATTTAGAGCCATGTGGCAATAGAATTCTCGTATAGAAACATTATATTAATATATATTAATTTTATATATATTTACATGAGACTTTAGCTTGACTAAGGTGCTGAAAGCATCAATATATTTGTTCATCCCAGTTTTTATTCCAATAATTATGATACTTTTTTTTTTTTTTTTTTTGTTGTTTTGTTGAGCGAGCTCCTAGGCAGCACTTAAAATAATTCCATTAAGGCAGGAAGTTGTCTTTAGAGCATTTGTTGAAGGTTTGCAATTGACAACATATATCTTATATTATAATATTTACATAATAGTATCTGTACCCTACACTTTCAGTACTTTAGGATTTAGAAGAAGATGACATACATTACTGATTAATATTATAGTATATATGTCCTTCAATTATTTGTATGATTTACTATGTCACAAATATCACAACAACAGATGGATGACAGACACCATTAAGTCAAGTGTTGAGTAAAAAATTAAGGACCCATCGAGTCGGATGGTTTTCTTTCACTTTCTGCACACCAAGTTGGTTTTGTGGGCCATTTTGTGAATGTTGCTTTAAAACTTTAAACAAAACTTCTTTGAAGCAATTCATATCCATTCCCCATCCATCATCCATCTCCATCTCCATCTCCATCTCCATTTCCATTTGCCGTGTTGCTTTTTCTGTTCAGTTCGGTTCTGTTGTTTATTGCTGGGTAATTTTCACTTCCACTACATTTGCTCTCCTACTGGCCTTATTACACACCCGTTTACCCTATTACCCACTTACCCAGGTTCATTCGCTCAGTTTTAACAACTTTACAATACTTCCGTTAAAGCAAAGCAAGTATAAAGAGAAAAAAGTGTCTCTCATTAAAAAGTTGTTTTGCAATTTTATTACAATAACGTGCCCATCAACGAACCAACCTATCATGCTCTCACTCCTCATACTAAGCAACAATAAATACAGGGATAGGTGAATCGGTGGATAGGTTACTTTCAAGTATTTACCCTCGAGTCAAGATCCATGTTGTATGAACTACATATACATACTTATATGTATAATACGTATAATACACACCGAGAGGCAAATGAGGAACAGTTCAAATGGTTAGCGAGCGTGCAGCGTGCGATGAAAAAGTGAGTATGAGTAACAATTGTCATCATCATCATCATCATCATCATCATTATCATTATCATTATCATTGTCATCAGTATCACCATCATTTTCATCAACATTATCGCTGTCAACTTTCGCCATTATTAAGTTGACAATGTTTTTTGTTCGTTGTAACAAGCACAAAATGGCAACCTTCGCCAACTCAGTACAACAAATTACAATATATTAAAATTACATCATAATAAAAAGTGTAAAAGCAACAGAAAAAACAAAAAATCAAGTAAAAGAACATTTTTGTAATAATAAAAAAACAGCTTATGAGAGTAAAAGTTTCTTTATTCTCACTTCCGGTTGACTCAGCCCAACTCAGCCCAACCCAGCCCATCGCAACCAAACCAAACCGAACTAAATTCAACACAACTGAACTGAACTCATCCTAACCCTACTCAGCTCTCCCCGATTCATTCCTCACCATTTTTGCTATCGTTTTTAATGTTCAATGTTATGATGGTTATGGTGATGATGTTGAAGCTAATGTCCCACAGTGAAAATGGCAGTTTTATAATTTTAGGAAACAATTTTCATAGAAATTAAATCTTCAAATTATAATGTTGTTTTTTGTTCTTGCTGATGATGCTGCAGATGATTTCGCAAACATTTCCTTATCCCAGTCCCCAAGAACAGCAACAGTATCTGTTATGCGGATTCTGTGCTAATAAGTTGTTAATAATGTTGTCATGATACTCTCTCTAAGGATCCGATTTTGATCGCACTTCTGGCACAAGTACCACACATATTTCAGTAGATAAATTCTCTTAAATCAGAATAAGATAAGATAATGATGGGACTACAAATTTTTTTTTTTTCTGATTAACAATAAGATAATGGAACTGAACTGTACTTGAGAAGGTGGTAGGTGATTGTTTGGAAATGTAACAAATGAAAATAACTTATTGAATTGAACTTTGTTTGCCGTCACCTATACTATATCATATATACTTATCTACACGTACGATGAGAAAAGGAAGGCACTTAAAGTTTAAATTATAAGAAATCGTCATATACTACTACTAGAAAACATTTCCAATGAACGAATGAATGAGCAAACTATAGTCAAATTCAATTAAGTTGAGTTTTATTGGCCTTGTGAGACATGCAAGCGACTTTCGTTTTAGATACGAACACGTCTCATCATCAGCTTCGTCTTGTTCGAATGGATTCAGTTCAGAGGAAGAAGAATGAAATTCAATTTTTAAGTAAGACTTTTAGTGCTGACAAGTAATTCCCATATTTCTGTAAACGTTGCCACACGCCTAACATAACATCATAAGAGTTGTTCAAAATGGCTACAATCATGTATCATACTTGTAGTACACATATAGTTGCTGTTATTTTCAAATCATTTGGCTTTCTTATATTGCAATTTGAACAGAAAAGTTTTTCCAGTTGTGTTTTCTTTTTTGTCCTCACTTTTTTTATTTGCACTTACAAGCAGTCGGATAGACAGACAAAATGACTGTCTGGGCTTACTCTTGTTGCCGCCGCACATCGCATGTGGCATACTGGCAAGTGCCGTGTGCTACTTGGCACAAACTTTGATTACATGACTGAAAAACGTCAAGTACGTAAAAGTTTTTTAATACCCTTCATGGAGTGACTGATATACAATGTTCAATATATTCCAAAATTTGAAACATACTCGTAATCCATATGTTACTACATACATTTATGTATGTATAATATACTTAATAACCAATGATTATTAAGTTATTGAAATTTAAACATACAAGTGTCCTGAGATAGAAATATTAAAGTTACTATCAATAGCATATGATATGTGAAATTGGAGATTGTGCATACTATGCATAAGCAGTCGAAATATCCCATTTATTGGAACAAGTCTCACATATATTGTACGAGAATATTTATTTATTTAATTAGGTGCATGAGAATTAAATACTAGCATTGGACCAATGTCAAGTCTTCTTCTTTAACTTAAACATAAGCACAATATCCGTATTTCTATCAAAATGATCAGATAACTAGAAATTTTAAATCTCATATAAAGGAATCGTTTTGTTTTTGCTATTTTTGTGAAAGGTATATACTTTTCGATGGAACTAAAGATTGGCTTTTGTATTTTGTCTTCTTCTTTTTAACTAATTGAATGCTGATTTCTCTTACTTCCTTGTAGCGCAGTTTCATGACCAACTGCATCACATTCCCAAAATTGAAACCTTAAAAATAGCAAATGCCAGGATAAAGTTTTCACGCACGTGAAAAGACGTTGATTGCTTACACATTTGCTCTTCTCAACTCCTGATGCACAACATTTATTCCAGCATGAACGCGTATGCATGGTCCCTCTTCTTTCATTTTTTTTTTTTTTTTTTTTTTTGTAGACCTCATAGCGACTGCCTGACTTCCACTGCTTTCTTAAACGATGAGTCTTCCTTTTTAGGGTTTCGTACCCTAAGTGTGCTGACGGGACCCAATTACTAAGCCTTCTCTGTCCGTCCGTCCATCTGTCCGTCCGAAGGCTCTATTTCATGAACCGTAATAGGTGGACTGTTAAAATTTTCATAGAATGGGTAATTCAATTACTGCTATAACTAATAATATATATAATATAATAACAATAAAAATAAAATAAAGTTAAACATACACGAATTCTGTGATCCAATATGCCCAGAGCGCAGTTTCCACAGCAATTCTTCTAAAACTTAAGTAATCGGATGAGTGACTGGTTGGTACATCGATGAGGTAAAGTATATTGGATAATTTTTTTTTTGTTTCCTTTTTTTTTTTTTTACACTATTCATGTTCGCAAGTACATTCAATAGTTGGCAATACAACTTTTGGGACAAAAATAATTAATATTTAATAAACCGAATAAAATATGGTGTTGAAATACATAGTAAATACATACATGGAAAATATTTTCTTCATATCTTGCACGATGGTATGGAGTCTGACTCACGACTGTATCTTTATTTATTTTTATTTTTAGTCTTGTGTCAGATTTTGTCTATTTTTCCTATGCACACGAGATTCTTTTTGATAAAGACGGATCACTTACTTTCTTCAAAATAGTCCCATCACTTGAAATCATAAGGGCATAATAATTAGGCACTTTTATTGAAAAAAAAGACATATCTACAAGATTATTTAATAAATTTTAAGAAAATTTGATTACCTTACTTTGTGAATATGATATTGCGCAAATGATCACATTGAGTTCGAATGGCGTAATGTGTTTGTTTTTCGGTATTTTCCATTGCATTTGCCAATATTCCAGACGATTGCAGCCATTTCCTGGCGGAAGTTTCGTTTCGGGTCCATTTCTTGTTCAACTTCAAGTAGCTGAGAAAAAGATTCAAATCACGCGAAAGCGTGGAGCGACCAGGGAATAATTGCTTCAAAAAATCTATTGTGGCACGATTTCTGTGAAGTAATGCGCCGTCTTGTTGAAACCAGTAGTGCTCGACACTATTTCCATGATAATCCTCCTGATTTACAGTTATTGAATTGTGTTTCCACTGTTGTCTTGGAAAAAAAAAAAATGGTCCGATAATCATAACCGCACCACTCTGTCATTTTTGTGTCATAAAGATGTACTTCTTCAATAAATTGAAAGTTTTGGGTGGCATTTGGCAACTGGTGCACATTCCACTTCTTTTTTCTCCTCGCACGTTGTTTTCACAATTGTAAATTTATTTTTAATATCCAGCTGAACAATTTAAGCGCGTTCGATTGTTTTGTACTGCTCCATAGCACAAATCTCCTCAAACTGAAGCTGAACTGACGTTACTTTTCAAAGTTATACTATTGTCGATGGATCCAACATGTACCCTAAACATAAGTGGGACCTTAACAATTGGAATTACTTATCCTCACAGCAAATTGAGAGGAGATGTAATATAATTTTAAGATTGAGCATCTGATTAAACCACATTTCTAGACTTTCTTTCTTTTTAACACCGCACCCACTCCAAGTTGCAAAGAAATTTCATTGCATAAAAAAACATTTTAATGTTTTTTATAGAATCCGTTATGCTCGATACCATGAATTTGTTTTAAAACTGCGAGCTACTTCCGTCAGAGTAAGTAAAAAATTTTTTTAGGCCACCATACAGGACTTGGAAAAAAAAAAAACAAAAAAAAAAACATCGTCTTTGCTGTGACTTAGCTTATCACTTATGACGACGAAAGTTCAACAACCACGTCACACAAGTGAAAATAAAATGTGCACTCTGTACCTCATTTTGACAACTGAGCAGGTTATTCCGCCAAAATCGAACGCTTTAAATCTCTTGAAAAAAAATTGTTAGGTGTTTAGCTTTTATGGTTCATGTTTTACATATTCTCTCCACATAAAATATACGTATTCTTGCTCAGTGTGATGAGACGTATTGATCTAGCGATGTACGTCTGTCCGTCTGTCTGAATGTATGCAAACTAGTTTTTGAGCTAAAGAGCTGAAATTTGTTACGAAGCTTTTTTCACAGATAGGGGTACGCCCATATAAACCCCAATGTCAAATTAATGTTCTTATTAGAGAAAAATGTTTATTTATAATTCGATCGAACTGAAATTTGGACATTATGATTTTCTGTTCCATATCCATCAACCATGTAAGTTTCATGATCCTAGAGTTATCAGCAGGGGTACCTCCCATACAAACCCACATTATATGACAAACTTATAAAGAGTAATTGTACAATAGAGTGCCACTCAAACTGTGTTTTTTGTTGATACTCAAACTGTAACAGAGAGCAAAAACCTTTTCTAGCGGATGCGTGAAAGCATGAGCATCTTCTTTCTGATTTTAATATCACTTTGAAATAAGTAAACACTAGAAGAATAAAAGAGAACAAAAAATTGTCGGAATCAGCCTTCTTCTAAGAGGAGTTCCTCCCATACAAATCCAAACTCAAAGTCATGTTCCTATTATAAAAACTTTTTTATGTTATCCAACCGATATTCGGATACCATAAGAGTCTGTAAAATCCAGATCTTAGGATTCCTCGATCGCATAGCTCCCATATAAATATTGCGGTCACAATGCGCGAAGAGTATAACAGCTTGAAGATACTCTTCTTTTTGGTTTTTATTTCCTTTTGCTTAATTTTGCAATATGTGTTCCTGTTATGCGTCCACTCTTTCTCTTTCCAGTCTTCACGTACATTGCATTCACACAATGCGGAAATCGTTTCATTTCGGATGGAACTCATTTCAATTCGTGAATTTCACATAAAAAGAAACACCACTTACTCACATTCATTTAAAGTGTAACTAGCAAAAACAGTTTGTTCTGCTTGTAAGTACGCGTAATACAAATAAGATAAGAATTATTTGAGTTCAAGTGATGTGAGTTCGTATAGAAGTGGGCAATGTGAATTCATTCAAGCAGTTCCCTAGTATGTACATATATTCCCAATAAACTCAGAACCCGCTGGGCCAATTTTCATGAAAAGTTTAGGGCATCTCTAGCCTAGTCTGAAGAGATTTTTGGAAAATCCACCGGAAAATTAGGAATCGGTGGATTAATTTTTATATATAAAGCTCTTTAACATATTTTAAAATCAATCTTTATTAATCATACCTCAAAATGAGCTTTGTTGTATTGTCAAATATTTGTTGTTGTTATAAACATTGTTTATAAAAAAATTTTAAAAATTCTTTAAAAAATTTGAGCAATATGCATAGTGTTCTCAACTGCAATGCACATCCAAATACTTACACCGCACCACGACAGCTAGTTACATACATATATGTAAATCTGATAGTTATAAATTTATATGTACAATCTCATTATTATTATGTCTTCTAGCCATGCACTTTTCCGCTTATTCATAAAATATCCATATCCTTTCACTTTGAGGATTCCGGTTTAATTGATTTTGGCCTTAGTAGAAATTATATGCGTTATTCTATCTATATATATATTTTTCATCCTTTTGCTTTATTTCCATTTTACCATTTTACTACGCATTAACATTCGCGCTCTTTTATCGCCTTTGATTAAGTTGTTGTTAATCCAGAGAAGCAGAACAAAGGCTCAAAAGAATAGGTTTTCTACCAAACCTAATAGTAATAATGGCAGATATTATTTTCTGATTTTTTTCTTGCGTCATTCCTCAAGTGCCAACTAGCGAGTAGAGCAGTGGAGGGTCGAAAATGGCTAAGAGCGAAGCGAATATTTATAAGAAGGCAACGTCATAATCATAGCCATCTAGAGTTTCATAAATCTTTTAGTTTTTTGTTCTAAATTGTTGTCATTGGTTTATTTTTCTCTTTTGGATTTTTGGTATTTTCTTGGGCCACAAGAAGGAAGTGAATATAATTTATGTGCATTTTGAGTGACAAGTGAACGAAAGCGGAGAATGGGGCGATACAGAACACGGAAATATGGTCCTTCTGACAATAATTCCTTCTATTCAAGGCCAACAAAAGGCGAAGTGGAATTTAGAACGACTGAATTGCACACCATATACTGAAATATTTAAGAGCAGAAAAGATTGTCGCTGTGTCTGTGTGTCATTTTCAATTCCAATTTTGATTGTCAAGCATAGTAAGTACGAGTACAATACCAGTATCATGTAAAGAAGTTTCAATATTATTTTCAATACCAACAATTCCCCTTTCATTGTACAAGTAGAATATTTTTTGGTACTGAATCCGTTGGCCTTTATGCTCATAGTATCGTAAGTACTTCTTCTTTTATGCCGTCATTATCATCATCACCATCATCACCATCATCATCTCATCCACATTATCGTCAGCTCCTTGCAATTCATCAAATCTCGTTAAGCGCTTTTATGAAATCTGCAGCAGCTTTTGTGTAGCTTTTTCAATTCGAATGAGCACCGAGAACATTCGGTGATGATGATGAAGATGACAGCAGCCAAGTAGCAAAAAATGCCAAAGAGTTTTAATGCACAAAAGCTGAAGTCTGACAGACCAACAGACAGGCAAATAGATAGACAACCAGATAGACACACGTAGAAAACTATCTACTCTGCCTTCCAGCCAACGAATCGTCCTCTGCAGTGACAGTTACAACAGGCAATGAATTTAATGGTTGAGGGTGGAAGGATCACCAATCTATAATACGCGCATGAAAGCAGGAGCTCGATAAAGCCAAAGTGAAGTCTCGTTTTGGACTTCCCCTTGAGATATACCTAGATACATGGCAAAAAAGATGCTTTATCTGTTTTGTGTTTCCTTCTCATTGCTATATATTGTAAGTATAGCCTTCTTATTGTAAGTATAAGTATTATTATAAAAGGTTACAATTTCTTTTCAGTGCTTCCTTTTAGTTCTGAGCGATGGAGAGTTAAAAGAGATAAGTTTAAAGAGATTTGCACAATAAATTTAAAATTTTTAAAGTAACTGAAACATATAAAAAAGGAAATCAAAAGTATCCTAAAATAAAGTAGGAAACGTCTAAAGATATTATTACAATGACTGACGCTCCGAAAAAATTTAAACTTTGTTATTCTTACAAGGTCTTTATGTACTGTGCCAATTACAAATTATTTACCTGTTCTCCTTTAGGACACATGGTAAATGAATATTACCAAGAGATAAGATATGTTTTCATTCAATTCATTTCACACAATACAATATCTATCTACATATATCTCTATATACAATAATATCGTAGACTTAGAAATGTTTGTGCACGCATCAAGTAAAAGCTACTCATTGAATTTAAAATCGAATAATTGAAAGATAAGGAGCTTTATTTCATTAAAACCGGCTGACAGGATCAAAAGATATTAATTTTAACCCTCAAACGGCTAACAGTTTACGAATGTAAGCTTTTTGACTTTAAATCGCATTTTTCGGTTTAAGCTGACTAAATCTCTCAGACATTTCTATATAGAACTACATATTAATTTGACAATATGAAAGTTTAGACATTTTTACCTGATATTCAAGACTATCCCGGCTGACTGGTTTATATTTGTAAACATATATACAATATATGGAAATCATATAAAATTGCGACAGCTCATTTTTTTCAAAGAAATAAAATGTTTTTACGTGTTTTGTAAAGTTTTATAGAAAAATTAGAATTTATAGACAATCAGGCCATTTTGTAACAGGGACACAGTGCGGTTTGACGCGTTGACTTTTCTCCAATTCAAAGAATACACACTTTCCTATGATTCCAGCTGTTCCTTGATTCGCTAGTAATTCCGGCGGAGGCGCATTCAATGGAAGGCTATTGATGCGCAGCATACCCAGCAACGCATTGCGCACATGATATGGCTAATCTCTGCTCGACGTCTGATGTTCGGAGTAACCATATCATATGCCAATGCACTGAGCAAACAGCAAAGCGAATTGTTAATCCCTAATATTTGATCATGCGATTTATAGACGCAATCAAACTCAACAACATTGACTTTTCCTCACTTTCCAACTGGTTTATTTGGATTCTTAGTCTCCTATTATACAGCTTACCACCAATATAAATACATTTTATATGCGTTTACAAATGTAAACCAGTTCGCAGTCAGCCCTTTGAGGGTTAAGACAATTTGATTAAACTTTGTGTAACCAATGATCAAAGTAGGAGTTTTTCTCAACAATTGCAATGTTGAAACAAAACTAATCAAATCGATTTGAAATGACAATTGACAATAGACATAAGTACATACATACATACTTATGTAATCACTAACATTTGTTAGTGAAAGACAAGTCAAGTTCAGTGAACCGAAGGAAATATTCTGTTATTGTTAATCTAAATTTATTAATTTGTTGGTGACTCAAATGTCATCTCCTTTCTGATCTTATGAACAGGTATACATAGCCATAATTAAATTGTATTTAGCAGATAGTTAAATCAAAAGTTAGTTGTTAAGCACATACATCTAATTATTATTATTACATATAAAGTCATTTGGCTATACGCCTCTGATATGTAGCTTTTAATGTTTGCAGTATTAATGATTACAAAAAAAAAAGAAACTATTTCAAATAGTCGAATATCGATTATCTGGATTATTTAAAGGTTCTTCTTTAATCGCAATAAGAGAAAATCTTTATTATTTTCTACAATATTATTTTCACTTATTGAAGTTTTTATTTCAATACCAATTCCATTACAACTGGACAAAAGTTCAAGCAAAAAAAAAAATGTAGAATTTTTACTTAATGTGGGGGTAACCACATAAATAAATATAATTTTCAAAAACCTTAAACCACAGAACACACAAGATTTGGTCAAAAACAAACATTAGGCTAAAGCAAAATTCTCGTTTGCGAACACATTTACAAACATTGAGCAAATGTACAAGCAACGCTCGTGTTTTTTTATCCAAAACTCTCGTTTGTAACCCATTTGCAAGAGGCGACGCTGGTAACAGACGATCAGCTTTAGATCTTACCTTTGCACATTGCTCCATTGCGCGCCACACAACATGGAGCATTGGTAACACATTTGATGAGAATGTCTTCCTCCAAATCTGGGAGAATAGCATTATTGTCATCGCATTTCCTTTAAGAAGCATCTCGTCCCTGTCCACGACAAAACGGCTAAGGTAAATGGAGCCCTCTCGCGTATAATGATGATCAACAAAGGTGGACCACGGGCAAGCAAACTTTAGCTGCTAGACAGGGTTGTAACATACATTATCCTTTATAGAAGGAAGTGTACGATAAGTTAATGAAGGCAATTGATAATGAAAATATTGGATTATTTCTTCCCGATTGGCCCGGTGGAGCTGGGAATATATTCTTTATTTGACACTGTTCGTGTGAGATCCGTAATTGCTGAGGTAGTTAGTTTTTCTGGGATAGCGGCCACGTTGCAAGAAGGATGCCGAACGGTTCATGCAGCGTTTAATACCTTTCAAATGACTGATTGACTGATAAACAGACATGCAACATTGCGAAACACTCAGCAATGATCAAAATTTTGGTATCAAGTAAAATCTTTATCTGGGATGAAAGCACAATGGTGCCCAAATGCGCCTTGTAAGCATCGAACTATACAACAACATCAGCAAAGCGTTCCCAATCATAATTGTTAACCACAAAAATCACAGTTCGTTGAGTGAACAAGCAATTCTTGCTGCAAATAGCAAAGTTGTATATTACTTAAACTTCACAATTTAAAATCAAATCGTTGGTCCTCTGCAGTCCTTCAAATCTTTCGACTGTGAAACAAACGACGACAAAGTAATCAACTAGTCAATTGAATTTTTTAAACCTATTGGATCTGCCACCACACAATTTGCAAATGAAGTTGGTTCGGTAGTCATCATGCTTCGAAATCTGAACCAACCAAAAAGATATAACGGATCGCATTTGGTGGTGAGAAAACTCATGGACCATGTGATTCACGCGACGATACTCAGAAGAAAGTCCAATGGTAAGAAAATTCTCATTCTGAAAATTTCGATTATCTCAACCGAATTTAAGTCTAAACGAATTCAATTTCCGATTCATCTTGCAAAAAAATAAACAAATGCCTTAAATTACTTTCATTTCAATGTAATTAAAATACATTTCATTTTGTTTCATGTACATTTATTTTGCTTAATTTATTTTGAGTATTCATTTCATGTTCCAAAAATCTATTGTGACAAAGAAAGGTGTTATTAAAATGCGGACATTCGCGACTATAGAATTTCCCCACTTTTTATAAGAAAAAAAAAAAAAAATGATATGTTTAAGTTGAAAGGTTTATGTCTTCTCAAAAACAATGATGCCACTGGTTTAGCATATGGAAGTAATATAATTTTTTTTTTTTTTTTTTATTTAATTTTAACACCTTATGATCATTTCCATGAAACTAAGCATAGTTCTGGAAGATTTCAGATGTAATCAAGAAATGTCCGTTCAAGCATTTCAATTGGGGGTGAAAGGTATATAAGTCTTCAGTCTACAAAAGTTGTATGTTCTACGATGTTTTGCTTTAAGCTTCGAAGTAATTAGGGAATACAAAATACCCCCAGATCGGGCCCACCTAATATACTAACGTGTTTATTTATTTTCCTTACACGTGTACATAATATCTTAGTTATTAGTGAAAATTGTTTAACTAACATGATTCTTCGGAACCTTCTGTTATGTATTCAGTAATTCAAAAATTTACTTATTAATAACTAAATGCAACTACAAGGGCCTTCGACTTCTATTAACTTACAATTTTCAATAAACTAACAGACAAGAAATTTATTAAGGTATTTCACAGCTTGATTATATCAAGCATAAGTTCTACGTAGGTACCAGTATCAAAATAAGTTATTAGTTATGTATTGAATGCTACTAAGTAAATTCGATGATATTTAGGATGTGTTTGCCTTAAGACTGTTGAGCGGCGCAATATTAAACGAATGAATATTTGACCTTATCAAATTGTTGCAGTTGTTATTATACCCCCCGATGCACACGGTACTGTTTTTATACGTTTTTGAACATATAAGATTTAAAAAATAATAAAATTTTTCAATTAATTTTTTCATTCTATTCACTTGGTAACCCTCTTCTAATAATTTTTGACCAAAAAACCAAACAGTCCGTAATAAATAGGATTTAACTACGAGGATTTACCCATCTTAAATTGTTTCTAATGCATCTAACTTGAAACGCATCAAGTATCGGGTGATGAATGTGACTGTATGGATTCTAAACAAACGTCTACAAAATGTTGTCACTTTATGAATAGCCAAATGGTTTGAAGTTTACTGAGAATGATTAAGTTATAGTTTACGTTAACATAAATGGCGTAGTTCCTAACACGATTTTCTGAGGAACTCATCTAGCAAGTAAATCGGGAGATATGTGTAATATAATTGTAGCTGTTATTATAACGGAATAAATGTACTAAACATACACAGCAATATTGTATATATAAGAGTGTACATGCATTTAGTCCAGTTGCATGTTTTCGGAACGCATATTCCGACGTACATTGTGGCCAATCGAGTCAAGTGAAGTGTGCCATCATCATCATCATCAGTGCAGCCAAATGCCCTTAAGCTTAAACTACGCTTCAACGAATCAAACAGGAAATGCTAATTAGAATATGAGTGCCACTTTATCTATACACATATATTGTTCGTATAAGCATATTTATGTTAGTGTGTACATGTATGTATTACATACTCTAATTGGACGCATTAATGATTATGGTAATATTTGTTACCAATTTTATTGCCAACTTAACACTTCAATAAAGACAAAACATGAGTTCCCATTTCTGTACTGAAATGTCTAATCCGGAAAGAAATTTATCTAAGCTATAATACTATTCACGCATTCCGTAGAATTTTACATAGTTGATGGATATGGGGCAGAAACTTATGGTGTCCAAATTTCAGTTCGATAAAATGAAAAACAAAAAAGTTTTTCTAATAGGAACATGAAATTGAATTAAGATTTGTATGGGAGGTAGCTCTCCTAGAAGTCTAGCTCAAAAACTTCAGACATTCAGACAGATAGACGGGTAGAAAAGACAGACGGATATTGGTTAATCAATTCGTCTCGCTCAGCTTATAGAGAAAAGATGAAGACAAGTTACATTGTGTATATCCGACTACCGAACATCCTGTTCGCAATGGCTTGGTTTGACTTGTGAGGATATTGGGTTACACGGAATTTAGGATCCTAAATAAATAATCTTCATGTTGTAAAAATAAAATGCACAGTTTTGTGCACAATGTTTGAACTATTAAAACTATCAAAAAGCTGACAGATCAATTCTGTTTAGAATAATTCTATATAATTTTAATATTGATAATTTCTTGAGAGATTTAAGGCATCTAATATGTAGAAGTAAGTTGTCAAAGTTGGGCAGTTGCAAAAGTTGGGCTTGTGCGAATTGACGGTATTGTAACACGAAATTCATTTAAATGCGTTTGCCATTAAACTCCACTTAGTGTTATTGGTTGTGCAAATAAGTTTTGATGAATTTACATACATCGTGTAAATAATATTAAATCGGATCGGATCATCTGTCAACTCTATTCATGTTAAGGCGTCATCATTTCCCTCTAAAAATCAGTGTGTCATCTCGCTGAAATGTAAACAACAAACTTTTTTTATGGTCCAACCATGTCAACTTTTATGCCAACAAAACTCAATTTGTGAGAAATCTTACTTTTTGTTTTAACTTGAAGTACAGCTGAAGGAAATAAAATGCTGTGTGAAGGATATGTGAACCAAACTTTGGAGGCTTTTCAACGGAATGACCAACATGTTGCTTAGCCGGAATATCAATTGGTGCAATATTTGGGCCTTTTTTAAGAGCTCTGAACGAAAGAAATATAAGGAATTTCAATATTTTGCATTTTCTTTGCGCTCTGTATTAAATTTTTATACTCTTCAAACAGTGAATAGTAATATAAGTTCGTCATGAAGTTTGTAACAGACATAAGAAAAGACCCCATAAAGTATATATGTATGACAAGTGTACCAGACCCCACCATTTCTAATCCGCAACATTTTTTTTGTCCGGATAGCCACGACTGAGGGCGGGGTTGTTAAGCATCTCTGTTGGGAAAAGGGCGCATCCATGAACTAACCCTCGGGTCAGTTCCCAAAACACTACACCAGGCTACAATGGTCTGGCCACGAACAACGTCCGCCCATTAGCTCTACCGCTTCTAGCAATTAATTTCTCTTAATGCATTATGGAAGATATCAGTAATACAATAATTTATTCATACATAAAAAAAAAAAATGTATTACTATCTTAACCACAAACAAAAAATAATAAATTAATAAATGAGTATAAAAGAAAATCAAAATTAAATAACTAAAAATAACAATAAAAAAAAATTTACTTAAAATTAGAAAAATTACTTTAACGCTTATCAATAACAAAAAAAAAAAACTTATAAAAAACAAACAAAAAATTGTCAATAAAACAAAAACAATGATATGTATCTTACTTAAGTACCTTACGCATATCCTCAAAAACATTGCGAACATTGAACATCACGTTACTTTACAGATACAACACAGCACACTTGTCTTTCGTACATTTACTTTCGTATCCCTTTTTTTTTTTTTTTTTTTTTTTTGGTTTGTTGTGTCACATAAGAATTGATAAAAAAAAAAAGAACACTAAACAACACAAAATAAGAAAAAATTGAATCAAAACACAAAACACAACAAAAAAGTAGAAACCGCCTTGTGCCGCTTAGCCATGACTGGCTGATCCTCTGCCCTCCACCATGATCCTCTACGTTTCAACCGAACCTCGTATCGTCTTTATCTATTTTTTATAGTTTTTTTTTTTTTTTTATGTTGGGAATTATTTAATTACAACTGCACTTTTACTTATGTTTTATTTGTTAATTTTTTTTTTTCTTTTTTTTCTTTTTTTGTTGTCACAGTCACACAGTTTCATACTATTTTTACTGACACTGTAATCCAAATATTCTCAAAGTGACAAGCGTTTTAAAACGAAACATTAATCCTTGTTGTTGCTGGTGTTTGGCATATTATTACGTGTTTTTTCTTTTCATTGTTGATTATATTGTAGTAATTGTTTAATACTCATATGTTGTTTTTATAATTTTTAATTTAGTTTTCCTTTTTGTATTAAAAAAAATAAAAATTTCACACTGCTCGGTTTATGTCTTTATAAATTATTATTAGTTTATGGCAAAAACAAAGTTGAAAGTTCTCCTTTTCATATCGCTTATTATTTACACCACCTTTCTCTGTAATCAGGAATTTCTCCTTTCTTTTCTAGTCCACCTCTTTTTTATTTACCTCATACAACGGACTTTTTTCAATATGTAAAAGCACCCATCACTGTCCCGCCATGTTGGCGGAAAAAAACTTCAATTTTTCTATGATAACGGACAACGGAAAGATATTTATCGACTAAATTGCGATCATCTGTTTTTTCTTTACAGTATGATCGTGATCGTGATCACAGTGATGGTAAAAAAAAAATAACCCAGTCGAATTTCCTCCTATAAAACAAAAAACTCCCATGCAACACAAGTTGATTAGCAAAATCTGTCAGCCCGTTTGTATGTATGCAGATCTTGAGTTAGACAGCTGAAGTTTTGTTTTTACATGTGCTGCACATTCCGCCAAGGATAAGCCAAATCGGACATCTAGGAGAGGTACCTCCCATACAAGCTCAAATTCAAATTCATGTTCCTATTAGAACAACTTTTTTGTTTTTTTTTGTTATTGAACTGAAATTTAGACACTTTAAAATTCGGACCCATATACATCAACCATGTAAAATCCGGATCCTAAAATTACTGGATCGCATAGCTCAAATATTTTACAGTCACAATGTTTAAACATGGTATGCATACTAACTCTACCCTAAACATAAGTCACGTCAATGTTGTAATAATAACGTTTTCTAAGGGATGTGTGAGGAGAAATACAGCTTCGGTAAGATAATCTTCTTTCTAGTTTTTCTTTTACCACCTAATAAATTTTATAATCGTATTTCTAAATGAGTGATTCCTCTTGGTCTGAACATTATGAATAAATGAAACTACCTTAATAGGATACACAAATGTTCAATTTCAATGAACATGAAAGGTTTGAGTATTTTAAATGTGAGTTGGATATTTTTATATTCAATAAATCATATATCATGACAATCGCTTTATGTGCAACATTATTTATATACATATATTTTTTTCTTTTTTTTTCCAAACGTTAAATATATTTAATATTTAAATCGTTTCGAATGTGCCATGGTGCGTTAACTATAGTTCTGAGTATCTTACTTTGTTGTCTTTGCATAAAATTAGTGTTAGTAATTTTAGCAGTACCCCATAATTGTATGCCATAAGTTCAAATAGGTTTAATCATTATGTTATAGATTAGTAATTAATTGTGTTGTGATAATTTTTTGTTACCACAAGGTAATTACCACAATAAGAGAGTCTTCTTCATCAGGTATCGGTATTTCTGCTGTGTATAACGTATATAGCATTGGACCGAGTACACTTCCTTTTGGAATTCCTGCTTTTCTATGTCTTAGCGATGATGAGCTATCTTTAAGGCTCACATAGAATCTTCGATTTGTGATGTAGCTTTCTAGGAGAACATCTATATTACTAGGCAATAGTTCTTTTAGTTTGTAAATCAGACCCTTATGCCAGACTTTGTCGAACGCCTTTTCAACTTCGCTGTAAACTCCTACATAGTATCTTCTAGCTTCCATATCTGCTATAACTTTTTGGGTGACTCCATGCACCTGCTGAATGATTGAGTGTTTATATCTAAACCCGAATTGATGGTCAGTGGTGGCTTTTAGCTGATGTAGCAAGGGTTTCAGTCTGTGTATGAATAACTTTTCTAATATTTTACTCAGTACTGGCGGTAGGCTGATTGGCCTTTATGATTCAGTTTTAGTAGAGTCTTTGCCTGGTTTTGCTATAGCGATTATTTTGGCTATCTTCCATAACTGTGAAAAGTGTTTTATCCTTAATATTGCGTTAAAAGTATTTCTTAAAATTTGTATCGCCTTGAATTGAAGTTTCTTCAAAATTGTCCCTGTAATTAAGTCATATCCGGAAGCTTTATTTTCCTTAGTTTGATGTAAAATGCAATATTGAATGTCTCTTACTGTTATAGGTTGCATTTTTATGTCTTGTTTAGATTTATTGCTACTTGGGAGTGTATTGTTACTTAGTTGCCTCTCTGAAAACACTTCTTCGTAATACTCAGCTAGAATTAATGCCTTCTCCTCATTTGTACGAGCCCAGCTTCCGTC
>JBANCV010000706.1:0-28025 GCA_037040105.1 Amiota albilabris | reverse complement strand
TTTTGTATTGTATATTTTGCATATTAATTGTACTCATTTAATGACAGTAATTTGTCATAATAAATTAAATAAATAAAAAAAATTAAATAAATGAAAAGATATATAGATTTCCGCCATCTGTCGTTAAAGCATGAATTCTAGAGCAATGAGCTTTTTGTACTGTATCATAATGAACTTACAGAAGAGTCAAAAAAAAAAAAAATTGGTTTCTTATTAAAAAAAAAGAATATGAAAAATATGTGCGAGTTGCAACAAAGTGGATAACATATAAATATTTTTCATGAAAAAATACTCTTACATTTGTCAACTTTCATGCTGATTGGTCAAACGCTGTTAGAGTGAAAAGACGTTAAATAGTGTTTCTCGTCCCATTTTAAATATATAAATCAATTATTTTTCTAAGTATTATATATTATTATATTTGGTAGATATGAGAATAGGTCATAAGGTATTTTTTATCCATTTTTTAATAGCGATTTTTGTATTTTCATATGGATATTTCCAAATAATTAGAGACAAATCGATCAAGTAGCCTTCGTCAAATATATCAGAAATAATTATGTCAATCTTAATACTTAATTGATCCGTCTGATTACTAAAAATTATTTCATGTTAGATTTAACCGTCGTGTCACTTTAACATTTCATTCTGCATTTGTTATGGATCAAAACGAAGTGATTATATTATTTTACAATAATAATACATTAATACATTATCGGCACATCGTTTTCCATCATCAAGCACAACAATTTGGTCTATTTGTGTGTGTGTGCTAAAGAGAACAACAGTCGAACAAAGTAACGAAAAGGAGCGTGTCAATATTGTAATCGCTCTCTCGTAAAGTTCCGTTACTAATGGCAACACAGAAACATGTCTGCCCAAAAGTCAAATATTTTACGAATTTAATTTAAATAACAATTGATTTATAACAAATAGACGACGTATAAGACATCATTTATTGTAATTTTTGTACTTATTTCAACAAATTTACTTTTACCACTTTTTTCTGCATTTTCAATTGTTAGTTTCAAATTTGCCAATTTAGCATTGTTGCCATACATAAACCATATTTTTTGAGTAAAAACATATCAACGCATGCCTGGAGATCTGGAAATAGATAAACGGTCCATTGTATGTGTGTTTACAATTCCAATTTGTCCGTTTGCGGCTAGATTTGGGCACACCATGTTTTTTACATGGACTGGTATTCGTATTGGCTGATGACGGACTAATTTTCTTTGTAACATTTTACTATTTTAACAATTAAAAATATTTTACTTTTTTCATTCTCTTCATTATTTTGCGATACAGGACATATCCAGTTGATCTTCACCAAAGAAAAAAATTTTGCCATACACATACCCCGTTTTTTGAGACAGGGTGTAGCAACGCGCTCCGGTAAATCTAGTGTTCTTATAAAAAATGGTAGGGGAAGTAAATACACCGAACATTCGCTAACTTGAACTAATTAAACCAGCTCAGTTCAAGATACAGAATTGTTATGACTATCGAATGGATAATGCTACATTTGTCTATTAATATTATTAATTATTTAAAAAAAATTGGCGATTTTTGTCTGCCGTTTCTTGACTGAGGATACATCTTATAATTTTTGCAGATCACCGTTTGCTTAGGCCTTACTTTTTCGTATTAAATATGTTAATTGCTTTCATTCAACTTGGAAATTAAAATTTTTGAATTTTCTGATTTTCTTCCAAGTTCCTACATTTCCATTATAATATAGAAATGTAGTTTTTTTTCCTGGAAGAAGTTTCCAGGGTAATGAAACTCCATCAGCATGAAATACAATATTTAGTCTTTGCATAGTCCCACTTCATCATTTTTTGATTGCAATATCTTTTTAAAATGTTGTGAGGACAACTTTTCTCCTTTAATTGAAAGAATTAATAAAAAAAAAGTGGGTAATTTTTACATTGCGTCTTTTCTATTTTAGTAAGCTCGCACACATTTAAAGTTCTTCTTTTGCAGGGCTTATAAAAGTGTTACACACTTGAAAATGGCTGCTACTTTGTTTTTAATTCCACAAATTGTAAACTTAGCCACTTTATATATTTTGGCAAAATAAATTACTCCTTCCAACATTTTCATCCTTTCTTTTAAAGTTAAACACTTTTACTCCTTATGTTCCTTTGTTAAAGGACATGCTTATGTATGTATTTCATAAGTAAAAAAAAATTCATTAGTCAATAAACACTACTAACGTCTTTAACGGCTAAATTAAAACAAAAAGCAAAATATGCAATTGCAAATACTCCACAAGTGATTCGCAAACTACGCTCCGTGTGTGGTGCCAGTTTTACAAATAAATGCATGCCTGTACATAAGAAGAATACATAGTAAGTATTTCTTAATGCTTCTCTTCAAAATTAAAAAAAATGGGTTATAGAACATTTTAATCTTGTTCAAGTTAAAGAATAGTCAATGGAGAAAAAAAAAAGTGAAGTTAGCGGGTGGTAGTTCAAGTTAGTGCGTCTTCAAGTTATGGAATGTTCGGTGTATTTCTGTGTACTCGGGCTATTCCAAATAAAAATAAAATCCTCGATTTGCAATATGATTTTTTTTTTTTTGCTAAATTTAATGGTGATAACAAAGTTAACTTGGCGCACATCTATTGCGAAAGCTATTGAGCTCTATTTATAGTCACGCTATCTTTTGACGGGAGTACGAGTTGGAAATGTACAACCTACACTGAATTTCCGTAAAAATTACATGACAATTAGAAGCCGAGTTATTGCTTTATAAGTGACAGTTTGTTTAAAAAATGAACTTGGAACGAATATTAAGCTTTGTTTCTTTTACTGAGACGTTTGATTTAATTAAACAAGTGTATGGTGACAATTGTTTATCCCCTGCCGTGGTGTAATCAATTCAAAGAAGGTTGTGAAGACATCAAGCACGACGAACATCCCGGTCACAAAATATTCGTGATTACACCAAGTAACATTGAAACTGTGCGTGAATTTATAAAAAAAAAAGAGCCGAAATCTTAGTTGCGATACATGGGAATCAAAAGAAACATTTCATCGCATTTTGTCCGTAAAATTAAGACAGGAAGGTTTGTGTTCGCTTTGTGTTTCGCACACAAATTGACTGTTGGCCATAAATTGGTCCGAATTCAACATTTCAAGGACTTTATTAAAGAGTCGAAAAAGGACCCAAACATGAAATTCAACATTGTTACTGGTGACGAGAAGTGGTATTTTTAATATGACCCCGTAACAAAGCGTCAAAGTGCCCAATGGAAGCACCCAAGTAAGCCAGATCCGAAAAAGCCATCGGTAGAATTCAAGACATTTGATTTGTTTCTACGATCCCATGGAGTTTGTGCCACAAGGTCAAACGATTAATGTGCTGTATTACCTTGGTGTATTGAAACGTTTGCGAGGGAGATCCTTTATGTAGTCGGTTCTTCGTCAAGGACCACTCACCTCTGCCGCGAAGTAGTTATTTTTGGTACATGCTATAGTCTCCTTGTAGTTACAACAACAACAACGGGAAGAAAGGCCAGTTTAGTTTGAATAAGCTTGAGTTTGAGGCATTATTGAACCATAATTCATGCCAAACTCAAGAAGAGGTCACTGAAACCATGCCATTATGAACACACACCAAGAGGTCGAACACCGTTTGTTCACGTGAGAACAACTCCCACAAATCTGTAGAGTATTTTGAATCAAACCGTAATGAAGGAAACTAGTGGATCCACTAAGTCAATTCAAAGCGTAGAGACTGGAAGGGTAAGCCGCCAGGCTATGCTTCAGCGGCCAAACTAAATATTCATGGCAAGCAGAACGCAGTTTATCTGGTGGGATCAGTTCGATGTGATCTATGAGCTAACCCTCTACCCAACCGACACCATCTCTTGGGAGCATTACCAACAACAATTATTGGAATTGAACCGAGCATTAAAGCTCAAACGAACTTAATATGTCAAAACACATGACAAAGTGATCGTTCAGTGGCCACATGTAGCAAGAGTTGTCATGCAAATTTTGGATGTACTTAAATAGGATTTCCTTTCCCACGTGCCGTATTCACTAGAAATTGCTCTTTCCGACTATTTTTTGTTCCGCACGATGACTCATGGTCGAGCAGTATTTATTTTTTTACGAAGAACCAGAAAATTTAGGTTGACTTTTGGATCGCCACAAATGACGAGGAATTTTTTCAGCGTAGAATCTTTCAATAAATGTGAAATTTTTTATTTAAAACGACGGTATTAGTACTCACATGTTTTTATCACTCCCAATATTAAATGTGAAAACCTTTATGTTGGAAGAAATCATCTTTCTCTATCCGCAACATTGACCTAAGTAGAAAGAAATAATTCGATTAGGGACAGATTTGCAATATGAATTATATGTATATACGTGATGTTTTCAAAAAGTAAGACGAATTTTTATCTTTCTCGGTTTACGTGTTATATCGATTTTCAAAATATTTTTTTTTTTTTAAGTTGCTACGCTTGCACAAATTGATGAAGAGTCAGTCAATGGCTATTTAGTGGACGGAATGAGCATCAAAAATGAATACAAATTTAATATGTACAGTAATAAATCGTATTATGAGCTAAGAGAGAAGTTTAAAGTATACAAGCGAAAATGTGTTGGTGAGAAACTAGTTGACCAATACAGTGGCGGCCAGAAAAATAGATCCAGTAATAATAGAGTATCTCGATGCTGCAATTATAATAGAGCATATGAAAAAAAATTGCAACGCTGATACAAAATGCTTTTAGTACGATGGCGTTGGACAAATATCACAAAATTGTCCATGAGTGGTAAAGGAGGTGCAAGTTGTCAAGATACAAAGTTTTGTAAGGTGGTAGTTCTGAACGGTCTCGGAGTCACCGTCCTGGTTGACAGTGGTGCAGATGTATCAGTCGTGGGCGAGTCGGTCTTCAAAAAAGCTGGAAAATGTCAGTTTGCAGAAATATTATTACTCTATGCTTCGTGGCCTTGGTAATACCAAAAAACAACCGATGGGTACGATCGTGGGTACTGTGCTCGTCGATGAAATCGAGGCAGAGCAAAGGTTTTCCAATAAGAGGTGTTAAATTTATATTTAAAGAAAAATGACATTTTTTGAGATAAATGATCGGATGTTTATTTCATTATAAAGAGAAGGTATGCCGTTAATAATGGAAAATAATATATCCTTTTCATGATATTTTCCATCACCAAATCCGAAAGTGTCTGCCCTATGTCCTCGATAGCCTCATGAATTCCATCTATCAGATCTTGAATCGGCGCTGGGCTATTGGCGAAAACCTTATCGTTTACGTGGCGCCAAAGGAAGAAGTCGCAAGGTGTTTAATCACAAGATCTCGGTGGCCAATTGTCATCACCTCTTCGAGAGATAACATGGTCCGAAAACTTTTCCCGTAAAAGATCAATGGTTTTGTTGCTTGTGTGGCACGTAGCACCGTCTTGGTGAAATTAAACGTTGTCCAGATCAATACCATCCAATTCCGGCCATAAAAAATCATTAATCATCTCTCGATAGCACAATCCATTCACCGTAACTATTGCTCCAGCCTCATTTTCAAAAACGAAAGGTGCAATGACCCCGCCGGCCCATAAACCGCACACAAACAGTCACACGTTGAGGATGGAGGGGCTTTTCAGCAATAACTCTTTGGTTTTCTGAGCCCCAGATGCGACAATTTTGCTTGTTCACGTAGCCACCAAGGTGCAATTGGGCCTCATCAGTCAAGATGATTTTTCGATGGAATTCCGGATTATTTCTATGCATTTCTAATCAGCAAAGACACGATGCTGTTGATGATCGGCCAGATTGAGTTCTTGTGTCAACTGAACTTTATAAGCCTTAAGACCCAAGTCTTTATGCAAAATACGGTATAATGACGTTTATGGAATTCCCAATTCCAAAGAACGATGAGGAATGGACAAACCTGGGCTTTCTTCACTTTCGGCTACAACAGCAATATTCTCAGTTGTTCTTGAGCGACGTGCACTGGTTTTTTTCTTCATATCACTAACTTGTCCCAACAGCTCGAATTTTTCTACCAATTTGTGTATTGCTGTCCGACAATGTGCTGCACGACGACCCAAAAATGTTTTAGTTTTACGAACCGTTTCTGCCAAATTTTCACGATTTTTATATTGAATTTTAATAATTTGAATGCGTTGTTGAAGAGTTGTTAATTCATTATTATTAATGGCGTAGTTTCTACTTGTCAAATGACAAAAAATAACAGCTTCAAAAGTGACATATACCGAAATAGCGTGCTATTCAAAATAATACAAAATCTTATTGGAGAACCCTTTACAAACCGAAGTGTTGCTCGGGTTTGACTTCGCATCGCAGTTTTGTATGTCTCTTAATGAGGAAGGATTCAACTTTTCAAATACCTTTGCGCGGCCAAACAGCGCTAGCACAAATGAGCTAAGTATTAGCAACATAGTCGATGATAGTAATAACTTAGACGCTCCCTTACATTTTCAACCACTGATGAGGGATACAATCTGGCTGAGTCGTCCATTGAATGTCCAGTTATAATGAGGATTCTACTCGATGAACAGATGCAGCCATTTCGTCATCAACTAAGCCGCTATTCCCCGGGAGAATGCGAAGCTGTGAAGAGACAAATCAATGAGTGGCTGGCGGGACTGTTTTAAGTTTTGCAGGGCTCCGTTTGGTTTATGCAATTCTCTGCTGTATTTATTTCAAGATTTGATCGCTCAAGATGTCATGCAGATGTACGTTCAAGATATTATCATGTTCGCACAAACAAATGAGGAATGCGTTTCAAAGTGGGAAGCGATCCAGCAAGGAGGCTGCTAAATACAAGCTACGAATTAAATGGGAAAAGTGTCATTTTCTCCAGAACAGAATACAGCTGAAAATGGTCGAATTTGGCCTGGCCAAAAGAAAATGCAGGCTGTCCGGAAGTTTTCATAACCTATAAATATTGGAGGTTTTCATTTTTTTTTGGTTGTGCAAATATCACACGTCCGTTTTGAAGAAAGACGCAGCCTTTTGAGGCAGCAGAAAAAAACTATGAACCAGCTGCAAAATATTTTTTATCTCAAGAGCCAGTTTTACATTTGTATCGCAGGGATGCACCATCGGAACTCCTCATAGATGCAACGTAAGATGGCTTGGTGCAATAATGCTGCAAAAATTCGAGGAGAACCTCCATCCAAAATCTTACTGGAGCAAGAGGGCATTAGCAGCCTATGCGTAACGCCATAGCTATATATTGGAAGTAAAAGCAGCCTTTCTCGCTAATGAGAAGTATCGACATTACCATTCGGTTTAAATTGATAACCGATTGCACTGTAAGAAAAAAGGATGTGCCACGTGAGGCGGCGCAGTGAATACTGTGCTTTCAGGACTTCGATTACCAAGTTGATCATCGTTCTGGTGACCGGATGAAGCACGTTGACAGTCTCAGTCGTTATGGTAACGATGTGTACAAGGTAACAGGTCGCGTGTAAATCGCTCAACAGAACGATGAAACCATCAGTACCGTTTTGGAAGTATTGAAGACCCGTCCATACAAATATTTCACACTCAAGGGTGGAATCTTGTATAAACAAGTTAGTGGTAATGATATGCTGGTTGTGCCAAAAGCAATAGAACACGAAGTTATAAGCGAGCCACACAATACAGGCCACTTCTTCTTACAAAAGATGATTCATTCTACACAACAACAATTTTGGATTCCTCATTTGGAGAATACGTTCGTTTCAAGTTATCAACAATTGTATTAAATGTAGCATTTGCAATAAGAAGGTTGGAAAACAGGAAGGACAGCTGCACTGCATTAAAAATGGTGACCAGCCATTATATACCATACACGTAGACTACTTGGGGCCAATGGATTCAACGCCTAAGCGGTACAAATGGCTGTTCAATACAAGGAGCACAGGCTGTCGGCAGTCTTCGGTTACCCATTCCATATCATCAGCGATAGAGGCGCCGCATTTACCTCTAAAGTCTTCAAAATCTACCGCATAATTTGACAATCGGGCAAAAAAAGGCTCGTGTCGATTGATGCAAAGAAATGTTGAAAAAATTCAATCGCGGTGCTTCAAAAGGCGTCTATAATATCGTGACAGGTTATGATTTATGTATCTATGCATATGAGCCTGTAACTAAACAGCAGTTGACTGTATGGGTCTTTCAAGATGAGCCAAATCTAATAAAAGTTGTTCGCGCACGAAGCACTTCGAAGCAAGATATCGCCTGTTTTTTTGGAATAACCGGACATGTCGCCAGCGTGCCATTAGAGAAACGTAGAACGGTTAATTCTGTAAAGTACACCACCATTTTTTGTTTGCCAGAAGTGTTCGAAGAAATAAGAAAAATCAACCGCAGAAGACGGTAAACACTCAAAACGTCAAATTGATAGTTCATCCGCACTATAGTCCAGATTTGGCACCCAATGACTTCTTTTTATTCCCACACACCAAAAATAAATTGCGTGGTCAACGTTTTTCGACGTCTGAAGAAGCGGTTGATGCGTTCAAAACACATGTTTTGGGGATACCTCATTCCGAGTGGAAAAAGTGGTTAAAAAATTGGTGCAATCGCATACAAAAGTGTATTGATCTTCAAGCAGAATATTTTGAAAAACAATAAAGTAATTTTCGATGATACATATTTGTTATTATTTGTCTGTCTCAGAAGTTAAATAGCAACCCTCATAAAGAATGCGATGTGGTTGGAATAAAGTTCGTAGCTTGAAGAAAACTTGCTATCACTTATCTGGGCCTTTATGATGGCGTAAAAGGGAAGCGTTATGGTCGCTTTGATGTTAAGAAAGCGGCTCAAGAAGAGAACCCTAATGTTGCTTCAACAAGCGCGGATAACATGAAGTTGTGGATTGTTTGTCGTCTGGGTCAGACTTCGGTAGTCAGGATGACCGAATATAGGTAGTGATGGTGAGCGGGTGATCGGTAAGCATTATCGGCCTGACCAATAACGATATGTGGCCGAGCTATCGGTCAGAAGTGTAATTGGGCGTGCGAGGCAACGGGTGAGAAAAGGTTTAAGAAACAACCGAGGACAAGCAAACGGATTTTACCTATTAAACAAATTGCATTATTTTTCTATTTATTATCTTATGTAATTTATAATATTTATGGTCACTTAAATAGGCATATATTTTTTTCCCGTTTTTATTTCTCTACGCAGTATATTTAACACCTGGTTGTTATCTACATCATTTTTTTTTTTCGATTAAAATAACTTTCTTTTGTACTCGATTTACCTCTGTGTCTAATATAGGTACACTACATCCTAAATCCTCTTCCTGTGAATGAACAGTTTGGACTTCCATTGAATTATCATTTTTTTCTACAATGGCTCCTCCCGAACTCATCGTTAAATATGTTTTGTAGAACATCCCCTTCATTTGCGTTTAATATGTTTCATCTTCTCTAATTATACTTTAAAAAGTAGTAGTCGCTTTCCCTTTTATGAATTCTAATTTGATATTATGTTGTCCCAGACTGATAAGCCATATTTGTAGCTTTGGATTTATATCCTAGACTGAGTCCTTTGTCATAAGCCATTTTAATGGTTGATGGTCGCTCTCTAACTTGAACTGAATTTCATATACATATGGTTGGGAATACTTTACTGCCCAAATTATTGCTTGTAATTCCTTTTCAATGACAGCTTAGTTTACCTTATGCTTGTTAAGTGTTCTTGACGTAAAGACAATTGGGTGTCCCTTTTGGGACAGAGAGGCTCCATTCGCGATATTGCTAGCGTCCATTGTTATAGTAAATTTTTTCATCTAAGGTAATAGGTAAATTTGTAATTTTCTTTTAGCTTTTAAAATGCAGCTATGTAATTAGGATTGTTTAAATTTATCTTTCCATCCAAACCATCATCGGATGTGCTATTCTAGTGTAATTCCGAATGAACTTTTTCCAGTTATCCCTAAGAATGATTTGTTGTTGTTTGTAAATTTTGATTTTGTATTATGGATACTTTATTTGAACTTGGTTTGATTCCCTGTGTTGTTAGTACATGTCCTAAAAATTTTAAGAAGTCACATTTATCCACTTGTATTTTGAGTTTCCCCTTTTTTTTTGTATAGCCCTGATGCTGCTTTCCTGTTCGACTAATAATGTACTGAATATGAGTATATCGTCGATATAAACATCACAAGTTTTATTTATATGTTCTTTGAGGACATTATTCATTAATCTCGAAATGTAGATGGCATTTTTAACTCAAAAGGCAACGTAAAAAATTCGTAATGATCCGACGGCATTGAAAATGTTGTCTTCCGTCTATCGTCCTCTCGTACCATTTCTGGTGGAAATTTTTGCAAGGGTAGTAAACTACTGTGTTTTCCTAACTTATCTAATAAACTATCCAAGTTCTGGATTGGGAATTTGTCATCAATTGTAACAACATCATTAAGTCGATGATAATCAATGATTGCCCTATATTTTTTTCTCACTGTGATTGTCCATTTTGTTCTCCACAATCCAGAGAGGTGAATTATATGGTGAATTACTTTCCCTTTTAATATTGTACCTAAGCATTTCACTGATTTGTTGTTGAATATCTTTTTCATGGACTTGTGGATATCTATATATAGTGACTCAACTTTTTGGTCCAGGAACACTTTCACATCTTAGTATTTAGTGTGGCCTCCTTTAGCCTTCAAAACAACTTTGATTCTTTGTGGCGTACTACTAACGAGTTTGTGACAAATATTTGGGTCAATATGTGGCCGTGCAGATTGGACTTTATCCCACATTTCGGGTTAAGTTGAATGTTTGTTGGAAATATTGGCAAGAGCTCTTGTACCTTCAATCCAGAGGTGCTCAATCGGGTCCAGATCTGGAGATTGAGGTGGCCAATCGAGCACTTCGAAATTATTTTCATTTAACCAGTCTTTAGCCTTCCGAGATGTGTGGTTTGGGTCGTTATCGTGTTGAAAAATAACGTCCGAAAGCTCCTGTTTCCAATTTTTTGTAATGCGTTGTTTAATATTGCCACATATTGATCCGCATTCATACGCCCTTTAACTTTGACAACTTCTCCAATATCATCTGCAGTCATACAGCCCCATATCATCAGGCTTCCGCCACCAAATTTTAATCTTTCTCTGATATGGCGCTGATGACGTGCACCACCTTTCTTTTTCCACACTCACTGCCTGCCATCGGAATGAACCCTATTAATTTTTGTTTCATCTGATCATAACACATTCTTCCAATCAGCGACAATAAAGTTTTTATATTTTTTAGCAAAGCTTAGGCGTTTATCTTTATGTCGTTGAGTCAACAAGGGCTTTTTAACTTTTACGCGTCCATGAAAATTGTTTTTTCGCAAAACTTATCGTTTTGCGTCATCCGAAATGTTAATCGCGAGATTTCGCCTTAAGTCTCGATTAATTTGGACAGCATTGTCGTGCACTCCAAGCTTTCCTTGCCGTAATATTCGACTTTGACAGCAGTACTCAATCGAGCTTTTCTGCCAGGCTTATTTTTTCCACATCTTCTCCCATTTTCTGTCGTATTCGTGATACAGAGGTCACTGAAATTACCAGTTGTTGAACAATTTGACTATGATTTTCTTTTCATGTATCAATCTTTGTGCTTCCTTAACTACAAAACGGGACAGGCCGGCAATCTACGCACATCCCAACAAAATGCACATTTGGTTAACAAAATTATTTCTCAATGATATTAAATGATATTAAATAAGTGTATATGCCTTTAATAACCATCTCAAATACTAATTACTCAAAACAAATTTGTTTTGATAAAAATTTGGTAGTCTGAAAACTTCTTTACTAACAAATGTACTAACTTCAACTAATTGATCCACCGACTTTTTTGAGTTGAGCTTTGCTGACGAAAAAACTAACGGTAATATTCCAACGAAAAAAAGCTCGTCATAATTTTAATACATAGCGATGTTGTTGATCACATTTCCCACTTCATAAAATCTTTCAAGCAAAAGCTTTGGCATGCAATAAAATTTTTTACCTAAAGCTGAATCAAAAAGTTGAGTCACTGTATTTTAGAATATATATGTTTATCCGTACTGGTGTTGTATTTTATTCGTTGCTGATAATAAATCACCATCTTTAAAAAATAAATGAAATATTGAAATTTTCGAGTAGCCTAAAGGTTACTTGCTTTTCTTCATTATTCATGTGATCCATATTAAAATGTTTTTGGCTCCCTTATGGGTTGCAATGTGCATATAATATGCATTCTTTCAGGATACTCATCCTCAAAAAAAAGTTTGTCGCCTAAAATGTCTATGAACTTTATTTCTTTTACAATAGTTTTTTGGGCTGTTAAGAAATTTTGCCTCATTATAGCAGAAAAATTTTTATTAGAAAAGTCTATAATTTTCCACTGGAAAGTTACCTTATGCTTGAACTCAAGGAAATGTGGTTACCATGATGTATTTTACTTCATTCATGCTATTCAGGGTTTTGTACAAGCAGGGTTTCGTTATAACTGTTAAATGAATTTTGGTTATCCTGATATAATTGTGTTTTCTTGTTCATATTATTTAGGTTATTTTGTGTATTGCTAAATGAATTTCAGTTATTTTCATATGATTATTTGTAAGTATTGTTTTTATTGTTTTGTGTATTATTGGATCTGCATGTGTAATAAATTAATTGGATCATCCAAGTCTTTAATTTGTGTGTAGCTCGGTACAACTTCGTTCATAGTACTGTGCTGGTCTATATGAGATCTCATGGCTATATCAATCATTATATTCACTAAGACCCTACCTCATCAAACAAATATATTCCGTTTACATCATTTTAACAATATGTCTTAAGTTATTTACTTAAATGTTACGGCATCTATTGAATACATCATTTCTTATCTTATCTAGCGGCTACCGAGACTGGAATAATTAATTACAGTTGCACAAAGTGTAAGGTGCTCATAGCTCATCACAAAAAAACTGCAAACTTTCATTGTCGTGTTTGGTTTTTTTTTTCTGGGCGCCACAAATGTGGGTAAATAAAGTCGCCATCAGGGAAAAAACTGGTGATTTGGCGAGTTTTTGGTGTTTTTTTTTTTTTTTTTTTTTGTAATTTAAGGAAGATGAGAAGAACAAAAGACCTTAACCGAGAAATAGTGAAAGAAAAAAAAAAAATTAGAATCGTTGGCATATTTGATGACAATAATATTGTATTAAAATATAAAATTGGGTACAAATACAATTAAAAAAAAACAGAAATTTGAAATAAAATTAGTGCCTTTTTCTCAAGTGAACTAATAATAAATAAGTAAAAACACAGTGTCTAAAGAGATAAATAAAAAATTGCCCATCAGAATACTCCAAGGAGCAGAGGTAATCCAGGCGACCAGTGGCGGGGTGTACGAGTTTAACCCTGGAAGGATGACGGCTAGCGATCTTTTGAAACTAAACTAAGTGCTGGATCTTGAAGACTTTGTATTTTAGTTTTTTATGTACCATTCTTTATTTGTTTTAAATAATCATTTTGTGCTGTGTTTTTTTGATACCAGTAAATTTTGTTTTCTTATATTTGTTAAAATTTTTTTTTTAAACATATTTAAGTTTTTTTTTGTGTCATATTGTTTTTGAAAGGGAAAGTGCAAAAAAAAAAAAAAATAATAGATAAATAATAATAGAAATAATGTTGGTTTCGATGAACTGAACAGTGACGTCAGGTGGATTGATTTTATGTTTACATATTTTTTTTTTTCAATTCTCCTTGCGTGGAACTGAATTTATTACAGTCCTGTGTTTGCTTTATTTCATCCCATGATTTTGTTCCTTTCTTTTCTCTCTTATGTTTATTTGTCTGTCTCTGTCAGACCCGGCAAACGTTGTTCTGCCCTTTCCGGTAGGTTGCGTGGTATTCATGTAAATTGTATTTGTGACACGTTAAGAAGAAGAAGAAGAAGATGTATAATTAAACCATTTACAAAATTCAGTTTCAGTACTTCGTTTACTGTAGTAGTTTATTATATTGTTATTGTAATGCTTCTTCGTATACGCTATTCTTTTTTCGATTCCCTGGCGCGTAAATAAACAAATGTGATGGATTTCAAACACGGGAACAGGTAAAGTACAATTGGCCATGCGAGAAGCAAGGGTTTTCAAAGTTAATCCAGCAACACTCAATGACTGTCTCTGTGCATTATTTATGGTCGTAGCGAACGCAAGCCGCACTGGAAACTGCAATCGTTTAAATTCAAACGGTAACATAGTCGGAATCATTGGGATACATGGTATCAAAACGTCTTCTCCTTGATACTTTCCCTTTAGAATAGTTGATTCGATAATTATTCATTAATTTTTTTACTCCTAGCCGTGTGCAGTTACAAAGGCGCGGTTGGTTGATATTTTGCAACATTATGATCATGAACATTGTGAGGCGGCAGTCCTGGCAAATCCAGCAAGTTCAAAAATTCTAGTGGATAGTTAAAGACTTCATCTTGGTTAGTAGTGGAATCAACCGATTTATATGTCCTCAATTCACCGGTAATTTCATTTTGTATTTGAAAATTTAATTCACTTACATCGTTGTTTTTGGCAGCAAATATATTGCAGCTCGTTCGCTCAACCAAATATGATGCCTGTAATTTTGAGCAACGATTGTGGAACACCTTTCCAATGAGGTTAGTTTTTCATTCTTATCGGGAGAGGAAACGCAGCCAGTCAAAACGTTTAAAGGTAAATTGCCATTACCTATGTCAATGAGTTGTTTTGAAAATATTTCTCCTGACCAATCATTTTGCAACTCGACACACATATTGTTGCTTAAATTTATAATCTTGACGTCTTTCCACAAAGTGGGGGATTTTAAACATGCATTAAGTTCATCAGTCAGCTGGCGTTGACCGTGGAATCACAGGCAATGTTTGATGAAAACCTCCTGCTAACAAAATCATTGGACCACTTAATTGGTTTTGATTGTTCCGCAGATCTTACATATCGGTTTAATGCCTCCAAAGACTTTTTATGTGCCATTGTGCATTCATCCCAAACTATCAATTTACATTGCAGCAAAACTTTTGCTTTACAGAGTTCTTTGAAATGTTGCAAATCGGAGTTTCAATACTTTGCATATTCAACGGTAATTTTAGTGCTGAATAGGCTCCTCTTCCAACAATGTTGCTGCAATGCCAGATGATGCAAGTGCGAGTGCAATTTCATTATGTAAGCGATTGTTGCTAAAATTAATGAAATTAAATAAGTTTTTCCGAGAGCGCTATGCTTTGTTTGACATCATCAAGCACATGTTCTCAATTAATATTAAAGCCTCATTGTAAATTTCTTTACCAACTTGTAAATTTTATGTTCCTCTTCTAATGCACATTTCATGCAAGATATCGTCAAACATATTATCTTTGCATTTCATACATAATTTAATTGGTTTTTTTGGGGAGCATGTTGCTTTTTTTAAACAATGTTCGTATTTGGTGAGCTTGTGAAGAAATCACAGCATCATTGAAGACTTTGATTCCAATGAGCGTCATTTTGTAACAGTTGTAAACGTTGACTGACAGGCTTCTTTAATAGAGCCACACAATGCACCATTAACAGTGCGTAAATATTGGAATAAAAGCACGTCGTTGCTTGGATGGACTACATAAATTCGGCCTATTGCATCGGTTGAATATACATTTTGATTACCTAGAACAGGATTCCCTTGTCTTCGTCGCTGAAATTTTTTTGAGGATTGATTCCAAGTATAAAATTTTGGAAAATCGAAGTAAAGCAGTGTTTGAGCGAAATCATCATTCTGACAGCTCGTTGTAATGCGTTCTGTGCCATGAAATAAACACTTTGGCCATTTTCCAAGTGTATTGCTTGTAAGTGAACAACAGTGGATGGGGTGTCTTTCATGAATAGGAGAAGAAAAAATGCGCCAAATTGCTTCGTTACTGCTAATATATCGGTATTTGGTATTGGGTAACTTCGTCGTTGGAATTTTCTGAAACAACTTCAATCACAGCCATGTCACTTCTTTTGGTTACATATTTACAAATGTATTTGATAAATTTTACAGACTGGCAAGATTCGACATTGATGTGTGCCGTGAATGTCTTTGATAGGATCGGTGAATGTGGAACAATCCAACGATTATCAATTTCAATGTGTTGTTGATTGACTTTGATAGTTGTTGATCTTCCGGTGTCTGCAGTCGATCGGCGACGATAAAGTGAATAACTATCATTTCCAGTAATTGTTTCTGCTAGTAATGGCCAAGTATAACGCTTCGAACATTTACCATCCACCATACATGGAGAATTTCGATTAAGTATTCCACAAGGAACATGTACCATATTTTTAATGAATTTCTCATGCAAGCTTGGATCTACTTGTACATCAGGGATTTCAGCTGATATCACTCTATCAATTTCACTTGGTCTTATTTTCTCAACCAACCAAATCAGAATATGTACATGAGGCAATCCACGTTTTTGCCACTCCACGGTATACATCCAGCAGCGCGTTTCTCCAAACACAAAATGTTTCACAATGAAATCCATTAAAGATTTCAACTTTTGTTTGAACACTCTTGCCGTAATGTTATGGCGATCAATGAGTGATTGGCCAGGAAATAACTCATGTTTTATTTCCATCCACTGCGGATTGCAAGTGATGGGATAAATAAATCACGCACACGCAGCAGCCGATATCACGAGATTCCAAATTTTCTCCAACTGCCACATTGGCAACTTCATCAATTGTTGGTGCATTGAAACGTCGTGCATGTTGGCCCTCAGAATTTTTATCGGCTTTGATTATAATTTTGTGATTATAAGATGGATGGATAGATGATGGAACGATCCAGTGCAGTTCTGAATAATGTTGATTGTTGTTGATTGAATAATGTTTGTAATTATTCAACAATAGTCCTCTTTCCTGTACTGTTAAGTGCATAATGAAGATCAACTTCTTGTCTACAAATAAATTTGACGAAATTTGTAGTTGTTATTTGTCACCGACAAAATTTAACCTGCTGGTGATATACGAGGGTTGCTACTTAAGTTTTGAGACAGACAAATAATAACAAATATGTATCATCGAAAATGACTTTATTGTTTTTTAAAACACTCTCCTTGAAGATCAATACACTTTTGCATGCGATTGAACCAATTTTTTAACCACTTTTTCCACTCGGAATGAGGTATCCCCAAAACATGTGTTTTGAACCCATTAACCGTTTCTTCAGGCGTCGAAAAACGTTTACCTCACGATTTATTTTTGGTGTGCGGGAACAAAAAGAAGTCATTGGGTGCCAAATCTAGACTATAGGGCGGATGAACTGTCAATTCGACGTTTTGAGTGTTTAAAAAGTCACTTGTTTGAGCCGATGTGTTAGAGTTCGCATTGTCGTGGTGGAGAATGATTCGTCTTCTGCGGTTGATTTTTCTTATTTCTTCGAACACTTCTGGCAAACAAATGGTGGTGTACTTTACAGAATTAACCGTTCTACGTTTCTCTAATGGCACGCTGGCGACATGTCCGGTTATTCTATTATTATTATTATGTGCAAACAACTTTTGTTAGATTTGGCTCATCTTGAAAGACCCATACAGTCAACTGCTGTTTAGTTACAGACTCATATGCATAGATACATAAATCATCACCTGTCACGATATTATAGACGCCTTTTGAAGCACCGCGATTGAATTTTTTCAACATTTCTTTGCATCAATCGACACGAGCCTTTTTTTGCCCGATTGTCAAATTATGTGGTTTCCAACGCGAACAAATCTTTTTTGACGGCTAAACGTTCAGCATTATTTAATGTATTGTATTGGAACTAATGCTCAAACATGCTTCAATCTAACGATAAGTCACATGACGATCTTGCAATATCAGTTTACGCACAGCATCAATGTTTTGTGGCACAACAGCCGATTTTGGAAGACTCATGAAATTCATCCTTGAAAAAACTACGACCACGATTGAATTCAGAAAACCAGCGAAACACGTAGGCCCTGGATGGTGCTTCATCACGAAAAGTTGAAGCGAGTTGATCGGCACACTCTTGTTGAATTAATCCACGTCGAAAATCATAAAATATCATTGAACGAAAATGTTCACGATTTAATTCCATTTTTAACCAAAACGAATTTTTCAAGTCACTGTAAACAAAACAAATAACACTCGTACGACAAAACGTTCTGAGTACATATAATACGAAGCCCAGACTAACATTCGTACACTCAAATGTTCGACTCGAACGTTTGATCACCTCCCGTTGTATCGGCCCGGTCCACTGAGAATAATAAAAAATCAATATTGACGTATACCAATGTCAGATTTGACATATCAACTTTGGTGTTGCCATATCTCAAGACTTAAGTAGCAACCTACGTAATTGCCCTTGTATCTATAAATGGAAAATTTGATACACATAAAATAATAAAAATAATTCGAGGGATAAGTGTGTTTGTTAAATGTTACCTTGAAAGTAGTCATGAAATTGTTTCGAACAACATTTGTTGCCCCAAATGAAGTTATTTGGAAGCAGTTATTATTTATTTGTATATTTTCAAGGAAATGTTTTAAATCCGTTCCTGTTTCAAACAGTAATGAGTTCAATGGCTTTGGTGGCGGAACCAATGGCACGCATTTTTTTCCCATTTGCGAAACGCAATCCAGCGGCTTCATTTTAATATTTAAAGGGCTTTTCAATGTTGACAAATTGAGTTCATAGCTCCAACAGCAACGCATTGGAAGGCACTGTAATCAATTGAACTATCGTAACTGAAAACAGCTGGTTTCAAACTGGGAAGAATATTAGCTTGCACAGGTTTGTGATATCCGAACTCTTTCAATTTCATTTCGATGAAATGCATGTTGCTGTGCACTCTGATTGTACTGAAATTGAGTTTGGTTTATATTATTTCGAGTTATTCGACCCAAATTGCTCCGTCTGCGTCTTATAGGCGGCATGCATATGAATTAAAACACAATCAAAATAAAGCGACGAAAAAAGATAAATCGAAGAAGCGAATATTTCAAAAGAACGGAGAAAATTACACACAATAATTGAGAATCTATTGGGGAATGGTCTTAGTCAAACTTTGCATTATCTTTGCGGCTTGAAAAGTTCATGCTTCTATTGCACCGGATCAACTCAATATGTTTACCTAAGTAAGTATGCTCACTCTCGCTCTTTTAATCTTTTAATCAATACTCAAATCAAAAGTATCGGTGTTGCTTATAAGAAAAGTGAAAACAATGGTAATACACTTAATATTCATACCACAGTTGCATGTGTAGTATGTGTATCGAAAACACATTTTTTGTTTGTTTGTTTATTAAAAAAAAAAAGAAAAAGAAAAGGCAAGAGTTAAATTTCCAAAATAAAATAAAGAGGGTTGTACCAGGACCTTACGGGACGGCTGATGCCACCTTCCGATCCAGTCTTCTAGCCTTGGGATCAGGCTATGCGTGCAGCGACTTTTTGTGGAGTTGTCCCAGCGGGTCTGCCAAGTCCTGATGGATGAGTGCGAAAAGCACTGATTACTCTGAGTACACCCAGTCTGTAGACGCTGTCTACAAGATCTTATCACTGGCGTATATTAAGTGCTCCTTGAAAGTGAGCCTATAGTCTAGGGTAACCCCTAAATACACCAGCGATCTTCTAGTGGTGATGGCCGTGTTGCCGACTGTGTTGCATTTTCGACTTTTTTTGTTTACAAATTTTAGAATTTTAGTTGAAGAATAGGAAGAGAAATGCAATGTAGCTCAGTATAATAATTATATGTGCATAAATGTTTTTCCCTTTTTTCTTTTAATTTTAACCGTTAGTTTTTGTAGATATATAAGATTTTGTTTATTTTCCAAATGCGAGAATCTTCTTTGGACTTTATTCTTAGTACTGTTATCTTAAGTTTTAGAGAATTTTGGCTAGTTTCTAAGGAAATAATAATATGTGCATTTAGATTTTGGTGTGCATTTGAGCGTTGGAAAGTAATTTATTGTATAGTTGTCGAATACAGGAACGCATACCAAAAAAAAAAAAGAAAAGTTTAACTTTTATTGCTAGAGTGTCACGTTGAAGAAGTCTGTCAGAAGAAGAGCGCGGTTTGATAATAGGGCTAAAGGAAAGTGGCACCAAAATTGTTGATATTGCAAGTAGAGTGAATCGTCATAGAAATACAATTATTAATTTATTTTATGAAGAAGGCCTACAAATATTGACAAAAGGTATAAACAGGAAATTCTGCTATGCACAAGGACATGAGTTACGGTGAAATAAAGAACCATTTAGGTCTTTATATCTACAAAAGACGTGTGTCCATCAACTTTTACTCAAAAGCACACAGATTTGCTGTACTTCCCGAGTACCCCAACCAATTCTTTTGATTCGGCACATTACAGCCCGTTTGGCTTTTGCTGAAAAATATAAATTTTGGGGAAATGCGTTTCGATATATAATTTTTTCTATTAAAAAAAAAAAATTAACTTAGATGGTCCTGATGGTTGTTAAAAGTAGTGCCTCTATTTAAGGCATCCGCGGCAGACCCGTCTTAATCGAAACCACGGAGGGGACTCCTTAATGATTTTGGGCTGCTTTTAGATATGCTGGAAAGCCTCCGCTTTGTTTTATACCAAGCAGGACAAACCCTCACACATATGTAGAATTGTTAGACACTACACTTATTCATTTTGCTGATAACCTTTATAGCGAAAACAACATAATGCCCCAATTCACACCGCAAGCATTACAAAAAAGTTTTTTGCGTCAAGAAACATACCCCTTTTAGAATGGCCAGTGGTCAATCCTGACTTAAGTTCTATTGAGAACTTGTGGGGAATCCTATCAGCGCAGGTGTAAAAGAATGGTCGCCAATTCGAGACCATAAAGCAGCTCAAAGACGCTTTGGTCATGGAATGGGATAAAATAAGTCATTCCACATTAGAAGCCTAGTGGATTCCTTGCCAGGAAGACTAAATCAGGTGCTTATGGTAAAAGGAAAACATATTAACTACTGAAATCAGTTTTAAATTAAGTTTATTTCCAAACAAATTAAGAAATTACCTTTTTGCACATAAAAATATTTCATGATAATTTGTTATAGAAATTAATTATATATTGAAAGGCATATTGAAATAAATTTGTTTATTTTTTATTAATTCTGTACCTGAATACTACAATTAAATAATATATTCACAAATAAAAAAAAAATGTTAATATATTTTTTTTTTTTTTTTAATTTAGTCATTGCATATATAATTATTTCACTGAGGTATGTAAATCATCAGTTTGTTGCACCTTCCCTCAGCAAGCAAAAACATAGTCGTGTTCACATCAAAATACAGCAATAACAACAATAAAACAAACATTCAGGGTGTTGCATTGCATTAACGATGAAAAAGCAAAGGAAAATTAAAAAACCAAAGTTTCTTTAGCAATAGAACAGTTGTGCTTACTAAGTTAATAAGAAATAAGTGGAAAAAAATTAGTAACAACAACACAAAATTCAGTTTAATAAGTTTTCCCTCAAACAGTTTCTTATCTTTTGCATTTTTTGAGGAAACGACTGCCGAATGCACGAGCAAACAAGTTCTTGTTCCGAGGACAATTCGGTTGCCATTTTTCTTTTTAAGTGCAACTGCCTGCTATATGTGAAGCGAGGGTGTCATTGTTTGTTTTTCAATAAATCAGTTTCATTATTTTTGATGAAAGCCATTTTTGGTGTTGATTTTTCTGACATTCATGTTGCATTTAACCTACTTAAAAGCAGCTATTTTATTGTGAATTTTCTTACTTTGATTGACATTTCTATTAATTTTTTGCAAAATCCAGTCTGAAATGGTATGATTTTTGCGTTCATTCTTTAATCATATCAGCGTGACTGAATTCTAGGTTACCTATAAGAAATTCATTTTTTCGAAAATCAACAAAAAGGAGCAAAAAATAATAATACCATCAATTCTATACATATATTAATGAACAAATATCAATTAGTACTTCCCGAGGGCCTGCGTTTTCTGATCGATTCAGTAAACTCGTTCAACAAAAGTGCGTGCTCTCAATTGTTCTCTTTGACCATCATCGTTCTCTATCTCATTTACGCGTTTACAAAGTAAGTAAGTGTGAAAGAGATATATGTAGGCAAGGCCTCACTTATATGAAATATTTGAAGTGAGCGGACGTGAGCGCTAGTGACGGCAAGTGAAATATTGAGTGCAAGTAAATTTTCATCCGTCATTGGCATTAGTTCAAAAGAGAAGATATGATAAATACACGAATGCTTAATGAACCAAATTGTATCGTGTCAAGGGCGCTTAAGTGACCACGCGTTTGCATTGGAAATAAAAATAGATACGCAATAAAATCTTAAATGGAAAAGTGTGAAATATTTTAATTGAGGTACGATTTAATAATTTTTTAAAAAAGGAAACTGAAAAAAACATTTCATGCGAAATTCGTTTTTTTTATAGTTGTTTGGTTCAGAATGGGTCGGGGGTTGCAAATTTAAATAAAAAAAATATTGATAAGAAATCTCAAAAATGAAGGCAAAACAATGTTGGAAATAGCACAATTAATGCAATGCTAAAAAAGTATTTACCGTGATTCATATTGAAGCAAAACAAGAGAAACGCGACAGAAAGCGAGGAACCTCTAGTAAATTCGACTTTTAATTAGGCAGTCAAAAAAAAAACCCATTCCTTTCATCGCAATATCTAGGAAAAAGTTAAATGCTCCTTTCAGAGTATTTGAATGATACGGGTATTGGCTGATAGAGGAAGAATTGAATGCACACACCGCAAGGAAAGTACCATTCTTGTGCGAAAAGAACATCAGAAACCGAATCAAGTTCTCGAAAAGACATTTAATGCGGAAAAATTGGAAAAACGTTTTGTGGTCAAACGAAACAAAGATGAATTTGTTTGGATGTGATTTTACCTAAAACATTCCACACGATCCAAAACACAGAAAGAAAACTGTTATGGATGGTGGTGGTCACATAATGTCTTTCTCTATATTGGACCAAAGGTAAATGTGCGCCGCGGACTACTTCAATATACTTAACAGTATGTATTATGTTGCCATACGCAGAAGAAGAAATGTTAAAGTGGGAGTTATGCAAGATAATGACCACAAACATTCCTCGCAACTTGCCAAAAAATGGTTTATGGACAACAAAGTTTTCTTCAATCACAATCACTAGAATTTAATGCCATAGAGAACGTATGGGGCATATTAAAAAAAATAATTGGTGGGTTTAAAACCAAGGACAATTTATGGGAAAAAGTGCAGGCAGATTGGACGCCATTGATCCATTAATTTGTGCCAAACTGGTGGATTTCATGAGCCGTAGGTGTGCCGAACTTATAAAAAATCGCGGTGGCATACAATATTTTAAAATAATATTCTTTCAAAGACCGACTTTGAAGAAAAAAATTTTGTTCCTTACTTTCAAGTCTATTTGTCAATTTTTTTTTCCAATGGTTATCACCCTAATTTGTAATATGAATTTTTAGAAGGCAATTTTTGTTGTTGTTAATCTAAGCATACTTCAATAAACATTACATAAAAATTATAACATATAAAACAGTATCAATTTCACAGAAGAAAATTTGAATGTTACAAACAAAACAAGGCGTTTCATTTATAATCAGTGTAAATAAACTCTATTTGTCTCATTTTCATGCACTTCTATCGTGTGTGAACTGCACACGTGATTTTTGAATATTAATCTCTTTCTTTCTTTTCCGCAAGGCATATTAACTTAAATATTTTTTTGTGTAAATTTTTCATTGCAATAAAAAATCCATAATCATTATGAACAGTTTGCGAGCATCACAGCAATTGAACCATCGTTGGGACGCAAATTGACTCAGCCCCTAATTGAAATTATTTCCAGGTTTCTATCAAATGTCAAATATTTATCATGTATATTTTAAGAGAAACACATAATACTTTAGCGGAATATTTATTTAATGCTCATTTAATTTTTATTTATTCTTATATAATACTAGTCTCGCGTTGCTACACAATTGCTCTAACAAAAAAAGTGTATTTAGAGCTGTATATTTTTATGTTTTTTTAAGTATTTTTTTAGTATTTATTGTTTGTCAAAAGACATCAGTAGGCGAATTTTAAAGATTTATTTCATCGGGTGAGGGTAGCATAGGAGTCATCGGAGGATCAAGCTGGTCCTCCATATTGCACATGAAGCAAATTTGCATGAATTTATTCTGCGCGTTTTGAAGCGGTTGCAATGGCCCAATTCATTGGTGCATTTGTCCGGATCTTTAGTCAAAGGCGAAGTCAGAATTTGAGATTTTAATCACCAAAAGAAAATAAACCTTTACCCGCACTTGCCTATACTGACGCAGCCCTATTCTCGAATTTTTTGTTCATCTGCAGTGGATTGGTTTGCACTATTTTGAAGTGTAATTGCATTACGGTTTCATTGTGAAAAAAAGACCTGGCTCGCGGTATTGTAAATAACATTGGAACATTAATCACACAATTCAAAATTACATAATATAATAGTCATCGATGCGTGAACAATCATAAATGTGAAACAACAACAACTTCGAAGGCAACTTACCGCTTGAAAATCACGATCAAAAAATAGAATTATGAACGAATCCGACTGGAAAATCACACAGTCTGATTGGATTAATTACACTGGTCAACCATATTTTTGGTGTATGAAATATTTTGGTTGGTGGTTAGTTACTAATTCGCTGATATTGTAAATTTAAACATTAAATTCATATAAAGAAATTTCAAGAAATTCATAATAATTTAGTTTAATAAAAAAAAGTGTTTATTTGTAATATTTTAGTTTAACAAAAAAAAAAAAACAAAAAAACCTATTTGAAAAGGAATTAAAAATAAAATATAACGAAGGCGACTTTGTCTTACTTTTTCTTCAAAAATAATTTAATGAACCGTTAAAGATAGAATGAGAAAAACACGATAATAATGTAGGAAGAAGATCATAAACAACATGAAACTAATAGCGTTTTAACAGTGAACTGATTCAAGGTGCATTCAGTTTGCCTTTACGGTGAATATTTTGAATCATGAGCAGCTGTTTTTGGTTTTCGTTATACATACGAGGGCTGCTTTTTAAGTCTTGAGACAGACAAATAATAACAAATATGTATCGTCGAAAATGTCTATTGTTTTTGAAAATATTCTCCTTGAAGATCAATACACTTTTGCATGCGATTGAACCAATTTTTGAAACACTTTTTCCACTCGGAATGAGGTATCCCCAAAACATCTGTTTTGAACGCATCAACCGGTTCTTCAGGCGTTGAAAAACGTTGACCTCGCAATTTATTTTTGGTGTCATTGGGTGCCAAATCTGGCTGGTCTATAGGGCGGATGACCCATCAATTCGAGGTTTTGAGTGTTTAAAAAGTCACTTGTTTGTCGTGGTGAAGAATGATTTGTCTTCTGTGGATGATTTTTCTTATTTCTTCGAACACTTCTGGCAAACAAATGGTGGTCGATATCATTATTAGTTAAGGAACAGCGCCGTTTCAAAGATTCAATGTGCTGCTGCACGAAATAAGTTGGGAGCCACTGTATGTATATTTAGTTTACGCAAAAGTGTTGAAATTTTTTAAAAAGTAAGCTATATATACTCGTATAGTATGTATACATGATCGATCTGGCAACCCCATTTTGATCTCTTTGTATGCCAAAGTACATAGTTCAGTTGAAATAAATGATTAAAGCTACCAACTGCATTTTCGTATTAGCTCTGATGAAAAATTCCCAACAATTTTTAACTCATTTGAATTTTTATTATTTTATGTAATTATTTATCTATTCTTATAATATCGAGATATTCTATAGTAGATTTTCATATAAAATGACCCAAAACCTTTTTTTTATTTCCGAACATTTAGTTTTGTTGTTTATAGTCTAAAAACATTAAGTATTTATTTTAACAAACTGAGGAGGGATGACAATATGATTTTCGAATGGTCAGTTTTGTAATGATATGGATGGCTTAGTTTTTAAGTACTACTTGCGGCTGCCCCACTCATGCGAGATACCGTTGCGGAACTCTTAACAACCGTAGCCAACCGGCACAACGCTAATTAAGTATAAAAAAAGAAAAATAAATAAATAGTAAGAATAAAATCCACTGGTCTGTTTCTTTTTAAGCGTCTACGTCCACGCCAATTCGCGATAAGGAAGGTCAGTTATTTCTATGTTTGAATGTTGTTCTAAGGATTGATGATGCCTCCTGCTAGCATTGATGATTTCCTCATGAATCATTTGTAAACCGAGGTCTATATGTACTTATATCGTAGTATATTATGTACCGAGTCAGCATTTACAATTGTTCGAAGTAGAGAGCTGCATTGAGTGCAAAAAACGGCGTGTGAGTGACTCATGCCAAAAAATTGATGAGTAAGTGAGTTTGTAATCAGTTGTGAGAGTGTAGCCAAAACCAAAAGTTCTGAATATATGAGTGCGACGCACTAAGACAGAGAGCACATTATATTTTGTTTGTTGAGTTCATTCGACAGTGGATTGTTTTATGTTTCCCCGCGCATTTAACACATACGAGGTTGGTTCATTAAGTATCCGTGTTAGAAGTGAAGACACCATATTTTTCAAACAAATGTTTTTTATTTTACAACATAGCCCCCTTTTAGATAGATACACTTCTCCAAACGTTCCTGCCACTTTTTTAACCCCTCAAACAAATGGGATTTGTCGAACTCTCCAAAATACGCCTCTGTCTCGGCGATGACTTCCTCGTTTGAGCTAATTTTTTTCCTGCAAGCCATTTCTTCATGTTATTGAACAAGAAAAAATTGCAGAGAGCCAGATCGGGTGAATACGGGGGGTGCAGCAGCGATTTATAACGCAATTTATGCAGTTTGGCGGAGACAACATCAGATGAATGTGCTGATGCGTTATCGTGATGAAATAACACCTTTTTTCACCAAATGGGGCCGTGTCTCCTTTAATTTTTTGTCGAAGCGGTCCAATAACTCTCTGTAGTATTGTCCAGTGATCGTTCTTTCTTTTTCTAAAAAATTGATGAGGATGACGCCCTGCCGATGGGACCGTCTTCGCCTTCTTTGGTGCAGATTCAGCGGGAGAAGTCCATTGTTTTGATTGTTGATTAATTTCTGGTGTGTAATAATCAATCCAGGTTTCATCAACGGTGAAAACGCGACGCAAAAGGTCCTTTGAATCTCGCTTAAATTGCCCCAAACACTGTTTCGAAGTTAACAGCCGCATCCGCTTGTTGTCCAGTGTGTGCAATCGCGGCAGCCATCTGGTCGACAATTTTTTCATCGTTCCGGTCGACACACCTATGGCCACTTCGCGCACTTTCGTTCGTCGATCAGCGAGAGTCATATCCTGGAATTTTTCAATGATTTCCTCGATAACCTCGGCTGCCGGGCGTCCTGGTCGCTCCTCATGAAAAACGGATGTTCGCCAAAGTTTAAATTCGTTGAACCAACATCTAACTGTGGTCATAGATGGCGACGTGTTAGCATAAACAGCATCCAAAACTTTGCTTTTTTCTCTTCTACTTTTTTTCCCATTCAAAAACAACAAGCTGTTTTTCCATCTTACCGAAAATCACGCAACACGTCTGACTCGGATGACTGCCAAATCGAAACTAACCTATCAATTAGTCTGAGATTTGTATTAGTGTCGTCTGATAGATGGCAGCACACGATGATAACACTAACTTCACACAGGAAGGTCCTCTATCTTCAAACACGGGTACTTGTGAACCGCTCTCGTACCGTATATTTGGTGCAGTAGTTTTTGGTGTGTCCATATTTTTGTCAGTTAGAACATTGCGGTAACGTCCTCTTATTGTGGGGGCCTCAAATTGGATTTTCGTGTGAAGTAATGTAGAAATATTATAAATGTTTTTGTTGGTCGGGCTGCTGTTAGGTACGTTTGAGAACAGAGGTAGTGGTTTATTGGTAGTTTTTTGTTGAATATTGTATATACAAGGTGTGTGTTAAAAGTTTCCGAACTTTTCTGGCAGGGCATTTTCTGGTGCCGCCATCTTTGT
>JBANCV010000705.1:7416-19401 GCA_037040105.1 Amiota albilabris | reverse complement strand
AATATACTTTTCATACAATAGTTTTACTTTCTCAATTATGCCATAAAATTCATCTTCACGTAACTCATGTAGCTTTAGACAGCTGTCTTCATATTCATTCACCTCATCATCAACACCAGCTTCACCAATATTTATATTCTTCTCGATGTATGGCAAAGTATTATCTCGACTGCGTGCATTGCATATTTTGAGATGCTTATGCAGTTTTTGTCTAAATATCGTGTGTTTGGGATCCAATGGGCAGGGTATTCTATCGCCACTGGTGTTTGTTTTGCTATCATCACATGTTACTGCGGGTTCGTGTTCTCCACAGTAATCCCGTCCCTTTGCTACTGTCATTTTGCAGTAACGTTTTTTTCTTAGCACCCAGTGGGCACAGGTTTTCGGTACATTTTTGTATAATGTCATATTGAGTTGTTCTGGCATTGCACCGGAGTCACACATTCAATATCTCATTCACTTACTTTAATAAACCGATAAAAACAATCACTTAATTTTAGGTAGATTTTCAACAACAACCTACATATGTACTGCTACCTAAGCTGTTTTTCTTGGAGAATGTGTGTTGAGTTTCTTAACATATGTGCAAATTTCCCAACCAGAAGTTGCAAGATGCCATACAAACTGCCAATCGAAGTGGCAGCACTGTTTTCATTATACGACTAGTTCATAAACTACCTAAGTGGTTTTTCTTTACATTGGCACTGCCCAGCTGCCGAGCTGCCAAGCAAACGTTTAAACGATCAACAAATACCTCGTTTTATACTCAGCAAAGCGAAAGATAAACAAATAATTCTGAAAAATGTAAGTAATTTGATGTCTGTTGTCAATGATAAACCATATTTCTAACAGGTAATATCCAAACAAACAGGGCTCTTGTTAAACCAAAATCAGAACTATCACCGGACGAATTGGCGCGTCAAGAAGAAGAAGAGTTTAATACCGGTCCACTCTCAGTGCTCACGCAATCTGTTAAGAACAATACGCAAGTCTTGATCAATTGCCGTAACAACAAGAAACTTCTTGGACGTGTGAAAGCCTTTGACCGGCATTGCAACATGGTGCTTGAGAACGTCAAAGAAATGTGGACAGAACTCCCGCGAACTGGCAAAGGCAAAAAGAAAGTCAAGCCTGTCAACAAGGATCGTTTTATATCAAAAATGTTCCTGCGAGGTGATTCAGTGATTCTCGTACTACGTAATCCCCTCGCTACCGCAGCTGGCAAATAAATCTTTTGATATCATTCTTAACCATATATACATCTTAAAGTATAGTATAAATAATGGAATTGCATTTTAATTGGATTCAATAAATTTACAAATATTTAGTTTTACAGCGAATTAATGCAAATGAAAACCGCTTCGATTTTCGCGGTATTTGTTTTAAAAATTTCCTGGGTTGGTTGAGTTTGTTTTGTGTTCAGTTAAAGAGGTAACAGTAAAATTGTGGCATTTGAATGTGGATGGTATTACGTTAAAGACCTTGCGATCCGTTTATAAAGTTATTTTGAAATGAAAGAGCTAAAACATCCGACACTGCATCATGTATGTACTCAGTTTTTTATTTCATCAATTTTTCAAATAAATCACCAAACATGTGAATTATTGAAATGATATTTATTTGCATACATGTAATGACATCAAATCAATTCTCTGATAGTTGTTTATGTAATACGGGCACATAATCGTCATACTCGGCCTGATAAAAGTTTCCAGCTATGGGATCTCCCAAATAATATTTTTCAGCGAATTTTGCTGCGCTAAACTTGGGTCGGTCTTGCCGAGAGGTGTTGCTTACCCTTGGTTCCTTCGAGATGTCTAGCCTGCCATTTGGCTGCTTGTAGATCAAGAATACATAGCGATGTAAACCAGTGGTCTTTGGTGGTCCCGAACCAATGTAGGCTGATAAGACATCACCCTGAGATATATCGTTACATAAAATATTGACGACAACCCAATGTTTAAATTCGCGAAATTTAGGCTCAGCTCGGCTGGGTGCATCAGGATCGGTAAGAATAAGAGTATAAAGCGTATTCGGTTCAAATGGCCAATCCACTTTAGGTTGGTTTTGAACTTGTGTCGGCGTTAATTGATTGCCAAGGTCTGCTTCTACACCACTTGTATAAGAGACCTTTGTATTTGGGTGCGGTTACATTTCATCGACAAGTATAAATATACAATACTATTTCTTGCTTACCTTTGCCAAAGTATTAGGTGCTTTTTTCAACACATCCGGCACAATCTGGTAAGATTTAAAAGCATCTTGAACGTCTTCTGCACTGGCTACTGTAAGTAACATAATTGCAATCCCCAGGATGTAATACAACTTCATAATGTGTAAAGGAGTTTAGATTTTATAAAATGAATGTAAAATGAGTGAAAGGTGCTGTTTGGTACTAGTTGTTAAAGTAAACTGAAACTGGTTTCACATTTAAAACATTTATAGCTGTAAAAAAGAAACCTATTGTATTTTGTATATAAGTCAGTATGAGTATACGTATATGGTAGTATAAGAGTTGTGTAGTTTGAATTTGTTCCCACACATTTGTGCGAGGCATGTATTATGCATAGTAAATACAATACTCTATCAATTATGAATGCATCGGCTTAGGTCTGAATCGATACTTGGAAAATACAAAATGTTTAAATATGGGATATATTATTTTGTTTTTATTCAGTTGAATACAAAAGACAAATTATGTAGTGCCTTTAATTTGCTTTGCCGGATAATTGTTGATATAATTTAGGCACATAGCTGTCCCATTTTGCCTGAAAGAAATTTCCAGCCACAGGATTACCCATTTTGTACTTTTTGGTAAACTTATCAGTACTGAATTTAGGGCGATTATCTCCTGATGTTTTTGGTATGCGTTTCTCATTGAATGTCAATTTTTTTGGTTGTTTGTAAATCAGAAACACATAACGATGTAATCCAGAGCCTTCTGGAGGACCAGCACCCACATAGGCGGTTAGTACTTCACCTTTGTCAATTTTATTGCCGGGAATGTTGACAATAAGCCAATGATGCCACTCGCGAAACTTAGGATTTTTACGACTCGGAGCATCCGGATCTGTCATAATAATTGTATAGTAGTCCGATAAATTTGCTTCCCACTCGATTTGAGGCTGACTTTTAACCTGTACGGGAAAAAGTTCTTCGCCCTTATTGACAACTATTCCATCGGGATAGCTGACCTTAAGTGAACGATACCAATAAATGTTGAATAATGTCATTTCGATATGTTTATACTACTTATTTACCTTGCAGATCTTAAGAGGAGCAACTGATGTAACGTCAGGTACTATTTTGTGTTTAAAGAATACTTCACCTTCTTCACAGGCTTCTTCATCAGCCATTATAATTTTTCTTTTTGTGATATTCAAAACTATTTTGAAAGATAATTTTCTACAATATATTTTATTTAAAGTGTTGAGACTAGAGCATTATTTAAAAAAACAGGCTACCTTGATTTATTTTTTAGTACACAGATAAATTATAAAATAAATAAATATTTAAATATTTTAACAGTGTATCTATCTGTCGATGCATATTAAAACTTAAAACATATTAAAAAAGAATGAAACCAGTTCAAAACTTTCTGTTTTCATAATGAGACGAGCTGAAGCTTATGTTTGCGATAATCGCTCATATAATTCATCCACATACGCGTCATATTGGGCGCTATAGAAGTTACCAGCTACTGGTGGTTCTACGAGATTATGTCTCTGAACGAACTTCTTTGTAGAAAATTTATCTCTGCCCTGGGATGAATGGTTTGACAGTTTCTCTTCGCTGAATGATTGTTTTCCTTTTTGAGCGAAAAGTAAGAACACGTAGCGGTGCAGGCCTGAATCCTTTGGTGGGCCTGAACCTATGTATTTTGATAGTTGCTCACCTTTGTTGAGATCATTGCCAGGTATGTTCACCACAAGCCAATGATGCCACTCCTTAAGAGTTGGCTCCTCACGACTTGGCGCGTCTGGATCAGTCATAATAAGTGTGTAATAAATGTCTGACGACTCTGCTTGCCACTCGACTTTGGGTTCATTCTTCACCTGTGTCGGTGTGAGCTCGACGCCTTTGTCTGCCCTTACTCCACTTTCATAGGTGATCTAAATTGAGAATATGTACTATATATTTAAATTTTTGGTAAACAAAAACCGATCTACTTACGTTGAGAAATTCTTTTGGTCCAATGTCAATCAGGTCCGGTATCACTTGCAAATGTTTCATAAATTTTGTAATCTCCGAATCTTCTGTTAATACTTTACCTATGCAAAGCAGATAAATAACTAGTAATACATATAAGTGTTTCATTTTTTGTATAAACTTTTAGGAAGCCAACTCTAGACAAGACTGAACAGTTGCTTATTTCGGTCCGACTTTAAATAATGAAATTAAAGCTTTTGTCAACTCTTTGTAAAAGCTTAATAAAACTGTTTCATAAAAAATTGCTTCATCTCATTCACTACTATTCATTATCATCATGTCATGATTTAATAGAATAAGGTTTGTGTAGTTTCAACAATTTGATTCATAAAGGCTAGTAGATTCGAAACAGCTGTTTATTTATGATATTCATTAAATTATAGTTTTTTGAAGAACGAACTTACTGAAATTAATTAAATGAGAAATATGCTTTCATTAATTGAAAATTAACGTACGTGTACATACAAATAACTTATTATCAGGAAAGTAGCGATAAAACATCTGTTTTTCATTTTTTACATTTGCGTTTTAATAAATTAAATAAATAATATTTTGTTTATTATGTGCGTAGTGGGTAGAATAAAAGTGAATAGAAGAATAGAATAGAATAGAATAGAATAGGAGAAAATAGGAAACTTACATAAAAATGATTTTGGAAATTGAAAAAGGAGAAATGAGTGGATAAATATAGGATAGATATTGACAGAGTGGAGCAAAGAATGACTAAAATTCCTTAAATATTGTACAATAAATAATAATTATTATTAACAACTAAATATGGCTCATGCTTGTGCATTTTTCGAATCGATTCCGTTAAGTTTTCACACATATTGCTCCTTTAGGGTAATTTTCGAGTCTTGGTTTCTAATATACAAGATGAAGGGGTTCTTCTTGATACGTTCTTATGTTCAAGTTGTCTGTATTTTTAAGAAGAGCTAGAACTGCTTGAACCGGAAGAGTACGAAGAGCTGCTTGGGTGGTATGAGCTGTAAGCCAAATTTTGGGAGTCCCAACGTGCGTATGGTCCACCACTCATAGGTTCCCAGCTGCTTGGATCATACGAAGAAGCAGTAGTGCTTGGGACTCCGTATTCAAGAGCTGGTGCTGGCGGCATCATTGGCGTCATAGACATCTTCATGCCACCTAGTTTTTGAATCAAGTTATAAATAAGGAAACCAAGAACCAACTTAATGGCGATTTTCGACAAAATCAAAGCCTTGAATGCTTTGAGTCCAATCAGCGACAACAAGATGGGCATGATCACCTTTAATTTAAATTTCATTAGCAGTAATAGTGGCAGAAAGAGTTTGTCTTTTTTTTTATCGCCGCGAGCTAAAACGATATATTTTTAACATAGTTTAGAATTATTAATGTATCTAGTAGTTTATAGTGTACCTTCATTTTGTGGAACTTCCATGTCAAAACCCCGATCAGCACGATAGGAGAATACAGTGCTCGCAAAAACTGTTTCCGGCATTTGAACGCGTATCTCGTTGGTATTTAAGATTCTGGCAACTCGGTCTGTGATAACCTTATCAATGACATCATTGTCAAAAGCACGGCCACTAACTGGTTCTTCAATATTAGCAACAGTATCCAGATAGGTCAGAACTTTTTCCTTAAGACAATACATCGCATTAGCATGGAAGCAATTATCCACAATGTTTGAGATGAGTTCATCAGAACTGTGTATACGGGGCGTTACAGAGTTATCAATTGCGGCGGCATTGATTTGTACACTTGCAGCAATCAGAAGACAACCGATTCCGATTAAGGACGATGTATAACGGGACGCCATTTTTCACTAGTCACTCAAAAACTTAACTAAACACACAACACCAGATTATTATCGTTTTAATTCGAGTTTGTTCCAAGTGCTCTAGCGTGTTCACTGCGAAATCGATTGAACGACAATGTTGAACAATTGAACAAGTACTCATGATTTTATACTGCCGCTCCCCGTATAATGACGACAAGAATCCCAACACATAAACGGCAAAATTTCAAAATATCGAGAGTAAGAGCGCGGCATTAACCAATGGTCACTTGCAGCAAACTCTTTTGGACGTTTTTACATTTTTGGGTAACAACTATCAGCAGTATATTTCAATAGTACGAGCCGAGTATTTTACAAAATTATATTTTGAGTTTTTGTTTCGATTTTTGGGTTTGTCAGCTTACGGTCGTTGGTGCTGAGTTTCATTTTGATGAAATGCAAAGCCAAGTTTACTTTGCCTCATCAAGCTTTCTCACTTTCCCATTGCCTGCCATAGTTTCGGTCAAAGCCACACACCCGCTTACGAGTGTCACCCCGACATTGAGCATGTATTGTGAAATGCATTGAAAGCGATTGTAGCCAAAAACTCTTTTAATTTGTATATACCAAACTATGGTAGCCAGCGATCCATTTAATTAGTATGCAAGCACTTGACTCTTACGCGACTTCAACGAACGATTCAATCTAATCAAATGTCTGTCATTCCATATCATTTGTTATATCGTCTGAAGTCTTATAGAGGAACTTTACAAAAACGAAAACTTACACACCTCGAAGCTTGAATTGTTGAACGTTTTGTGCCAAATTTCAAAATTTCCAATGTAAAAATCAGCACGGAACTCTCAATTGCATTTCTACGTCGACTTTTCTATCTTGTGTATGCGGAACTAAAACAGCTGAAACAATGTGGTGTTGTTTAAATTTAAATTTTTTGTTTTATTTTTCTGTTACGAAAGAGGCTTATACCCTAATTTTGGTGTTGTATGTAGTTTTCCTAATTAAACTATGTGTATCTTTTTTTTATTGCAACAATCTTTTTATTGTTTGCCAGTGTATAAATGAATTATCACTTTAGCATGAGGCATAGATCTGACCCGGATACCCCTTTACTTCAGTACATACAATTGTCGTGATCATTTCCATGTCCTCCCTCTTGGTTTTGTACAAACTGGTACCTGATATTTTTTAAATGTTTCCCTTCTATATGCAAATCAAATTTTCAGACAATATAACTAAAAGTCTTTGACACATTAAAAACAAAAAAAAAAAAAAAAAAACCCTGAAATAAGAATTTAACCTTAAACTTCAAGAGTAGACGTGGGGAAAGCCTTCTTTCCTCAAATTATTGTCATCAACCATAATGATTATGGAAAACATATAAACTGCTTATTTAACAACTCATGATTTAACATACATGTACGCACCTAATATCCACGAATGTAGGAATTTTTGACAAATTAAGAAAAAAGTTCTTATAACTTAAAGTAAAATGTGTGGCTGTTTAATGGACGGCCGTTAGTTTTACTTGAATATCGGATAATATTTTCCTTAAGCGTATATACTCCTATTTTCTATGTCATAATAATTTTTGAATACTAAGAAGTTTTTCTGATTTCCATGTTTTATTTGTGATGGGAAAAAATGAAGCAAACACATAATTACTGTATTATAACGTTATTAATGATAGGTCTGTGGTACTTAAATTACGAAACAAATGGCATACAGGATACTTCAAGATTTCTGGAAAATGTTGTATCAATACTAATATTATACATAGCGTTGTTGCAGAAATTTCGATATTAGAGATATTAACATTAAAGTCTCCGACCTTCATGATTGGTGTAGTGAGATCTGGCTGGTTATTTATTAAATATATGAATGAGATGACGATTGAAACTTAAACGAACGAATTTATGCAGCAAAGCATAGTCGAAAATGAGCGCTCCACCCTGCACCGACGGCGTTGCAATAAAATGCTCACTCAATGTAATTAATTCTTTGATCCGTTAGCTGTCGAGTGGTGTATGCCCTTCTTATACTCTTCACGAAGAGAAGAGTATTATAAGTTCGTTGGCTTCGTATCTAAATGGTGCCAACGGAACCCTGTTACTAAGCCTACGCTGTCTATCCGTCCTGATGTATATATAATGGACCGTAATTGGTAGATAGGAGTGAAGACTCAATAAAGAATATAAATAAATTAAAGTTAAAAAATTAAAGGGGTCCCCATACAAGAAACGTGTCTACAATATGCACTGTGATTCTCTCAAAAACTGTGATGCGCTGTACTATGCTTCCAAGCTCATGTTTTGCGATCATAAAAATTAAATGCAGGGATAGTAATCAGATAAGTGACCGGTTGGTACACCAATGGCACACTAAACAAGTTTTCATTTACAATAAACAATTGGCAATACAACTAATCTCATTTTGGACCAAAATAATTAAAGTTTAATAAGCCGACTAAAATATGAAGTTCAAATAATGAAATATTTTTCTTCATACCTTGCACGATGGTAGAAGTATAAAGTGATCCAATTTAAAAAAAAAAAAAGAAAAACAAGCAAAAGAAAGAAAACAAAAACAAAATAGGAACAGAAATATGAGAAATCCTTCATGTGTAAGTCTATCCGTCTGTACGCGATCTCAGTTTTTGAGCTAGAGAACTGAAATTTTGTATATAGGTTTCTTTTTACCCCGGACAAATTATTTGTCAGAACGAACCAAATCGCATCACAGGGAAAGTTACCCCCCATTATGTAAATATCATGATCATAGGGGTACCATGGAGGGTACCTCCCATAAAAATCCCCTTTTAAATTAATATTCTTATTAGAAAAAGTTTTTTGGTTTTTGATTTATTGAAGTGCAAATTTTGATCCTGAGGATATTATCATCGCTACGTTTGCAGATGATACGGGCATCCTCTCCAGAAACAGGTGCATTTATGAAGCCACAGAAAACCTGCAACAATTTCTGCATAGTTTTGAGGTGTGGACAAGAAGATGGAACATTGGCATTACCGAAAAGAAATGTGCCAATGTAACATACGCCTTATGATGGGATGTTTGTCCGGGAGTCTTTATTGTCAATCTTACTAATGGACCACCGCTCTGGACAGGCGGCGAACGTTTAAATCGCATATCTCAAATATTATGAAGTCGCTCGGACAGAGAATTTGAAAATTGCTTTGCCTCTTAAATAGCAGAAATAAATTGTCATTAAGAAATAAGGTATACATCTACAAAGCAATAATTGCTCCTGCTTGGCGTTACGGCTTGCAGGTGTACGGCATAGCAGCAAAATCAAATATCTCCAAGGTCAGAATACTGACGGTCAATACATTGCGCATGATTTCTAGGACCCCTTGGTTCATGCGCACTGGTCAGAGTGGCGAGACGGCTGAGAAGATCGCATCCTGTCGACCTGCCTACTAGATCATATTTAAAGTATTGTTCCTTCCCACTTGTTAATATAAGTTGTATTGTTATTGTTTTGTATATAGTTTAATTTGAGTTGTTTTATGTAATAACAGTATAAAGTTTTCCAAAAAAAAAAAAAATGTCCTATCAAAATGAAATTTGAAAACTTTAGCCACTAAAATGTCAAGATCCTCGGACTTTCAGGAGGGTTATCTCCCATACAAGCCACATACTCAAATTGATTAAAATTTAATTTCATTAAAAAAACTTTTTTGTTTTTTATGCTATCACCTTGAAATTTGGAATTTCTGATTCATCTTCATTCAAGATCCTAGAATTACTGGATCTTATAACGTTTTCTAGGGGCTGCGTGAAGAGTATTACATCTTCGGCATAGTCGAAGGTACCCTTCTTTCTGGTTATATTCATAGATAGAAGATACATATCGCAATACATAGATAGAAAATGTTTCAATCTTGGATTTTATATCGGATAAATTTATATATTGTACATATTTCATTTTCATTTATTCACAATTTTTATGATATAAATATACATGTGTGTGAGCCTAAAATTACTTAATTAAGTGTTCAGGATCCATGCCTTTTCTACATAGGTATTCATTAGGAATACATAAAAGGGAATAGTTTTTACTAACAAAAGGGATGGTGAAAAAATTAACAGGAAAAACCTCATGTAAGTTTTATTATGACTTAAATCTCAAATTAATACTATGATATATTAAGACGAGAGTTTCTGTTTTTAAAGGGATACAATGTCCTTATCAAGATATTAACTTTTTTATTGATGAAATTAATGTGTTTCCTGAATAATAGTTTTTTATCTAAAATTACACTTGGATATTTAACATGACTTTTCCATGTAACGTCTTCAAGATTTAATTGAATGTTGCTGGAAGGTAGATAAATGTTTATACGATGCCTAGAGAAAAAGTTTGCCTGAGTTTTGTCAGAGTGAACTTGTATTTTCTATCTCGTGAAGTAGACAATGAGCATGCAAAAACTACCTGCAGCGAGTATACAATGTCAGCAGATCGAGTTCCTGAGCAGAGCATGGAAGTACAGTATAAGCGACAGACATGACCCTTGGGTGCAACCAGCTTCAATTCCTACATCCTTACCAATGTGAATTCTGAAAGAACAGTCTTTAAGAAAGCTCTGAACTATTTGGATAAGTTCCAGCGGAAAGTTTAATATGTTAATTTTGTATACTAACCCATCCTGCAACACGGTATCGAAACCGGCTTTAAATCCAGAAAACCATACCAGTAGACTTGTAGTCTGCATAATAAGATTTTACAATTTTTTTAATTCTCATGAAAGGGTGTAATGTTTTGTGCGCTCGACGGAAACCGAACTGGTGCTGTGTAAGAATATAGTTTTCTTATATAAACTTGGTTAATTTGTTTTTGACAATTTTTTCAAGAATTTTGCTAACAGAACAGTAAACTTATTGTTCGGCCGGTTTATTGGTTTTTTTCTTCTTGGGAAAATGTCAAAGTCGTAAACACTCGTTAATTATTTTAGTAAGATAAATCATGTCATTTCTCTAATGGAATATTTACTGCAATTTATTGCATTGCACAAGTTGTGAAGTTGTTCAGCAGAACATTTGAGCAACGTTATACGCGGCACATATACTTTGTTTCTTTTTCAACGATTTGCTCAATGCTTTTGTCGATCTTATCAGCTTGATCTGAATCGATGAGTTTTTATAGAGGCGACCAGTAGTTAGGGTCGGCGGCAGAGCTTTGTCCAGTGTATTTTTTTCTTCACACACGGCGACATTTTTTTGAAAACGACATAACTCCGCGAGACCGACCGTAGTTTCGTTTTCGGTTTCAGCCAGTTTCGGCCAAAAAAATCCAAAACTGACCGGAACTGTATTTTGTGTATTTTCTTGACCCTTCTTCTCCTAAACGGCACGACCATTAATAACAAAATTTTTGTTGTTGTACTTATGTGGTGACCTCGATGGGCTTTAGGCAAGGTTTTCCCGGTAAGTGGCACTGTTGTCGAGATACAGGTAGTTTTTTTTATTGAATTTTTAACTGACTGACCACTGCCAAAAAACGATATATCGCTGCCAACTGAAGTACGGGTTATTTCTGAGACTGCGTCAATTGCGATTTAATGGTGACCAACAACATATAAACACGATAATTATGATAAAAACAAAATTGTACTTTCACTGATTCTGGCGGTTCCTAAGGATTGCAGCCGTCTCTCGAAATTCTTCGTTTTTGCCTTTCACAATTATCTTCCCCCAACAATAAAAACAATACCACAGTAGTTGTTATTGTTACATTCACGCTTTTTTTTAATGTAAAATGTACAATTTTCAATAAAACAGCTGATTTAACAAAACAGCTGATTCGAACAAAACCGACTCGATTTTATGACGACATTTCAAATCAGACTTGGTATTCAAATCCCATAAAAAGAAAATCCGACTTGATTTCCCAGACAGCACCAAATAATATTTTGTTTGCTTACATTCACTTCTGAATACGAGAACAGCTAATTTGTATGATTTATGAAATGTAAACCAAATTCG
>JBANCV010000704.1:0-28042 GCA_037040105.1 Amiota albilabris | reverse complement strand
TGAAGTCTTTTGAAGGAGAATACTGTTGATAAACTTGTTGTACTAATGATTGTGGATGAATATTGTGAGGCTGAAATGTTGATATGCTTGAATGTAATGTTGATACACTTTGCCTGACGTTGTTTGATACATTGAAGTGACATATGGAAGTATTGAAGTCATATGATGTTAATTGTCGAAAAAATGTTGAACTTAAGAATTTTTCTGCTTGTGCGAGCTTTATATTTTGATGACGGTCGTTGTTGCTAAATCTTTGTGCTGATCATTGGGTACGGCCCCGTTGGGGTAGAATCGTGGTGGCTGTGGTTGAAACCCAAATATACAACCAAAAAAGCTGTGTGGGGGCAGCGGAGGTGTAAAATAGTCCTCGACTCTTCACCAAAGGGGAGTCATACTAAACAGGTCTAGTATGACTCGAATTGGTACCTGCGGATTAACCCAAGGGGTCGCCGATTGACGTCACTCAATCTAATCTTTCAATGCTTCGTGATATAGATTCGTAAAGACAGGTAGTCACGTTAAATAAAAAGACTTAATTGTAGCTGTATTGCGATGATTAAGTCATTCTCAAGTCCTAGATGTGTCAATATGAAGATCTTAGCAGCCTTGGCAATCCTTCTAGGGACCATATTCCTTTTGTATATCTTAGGTCATTTGATTTGTTTGTAATAATTTTCTCACTTGCATTATTGAGATTTATTATTGTATATTTGTGATGATGAGTGCAGCTAGTAGTTTAGCTATCATTCAAATCACTGGTTGAAATTTAGTTTCATTAAAAAAGAAAAGTTCTCCAGAAATATTTTTTCTTTAATCATTATTATCATAGAACGCATGATTATATATTCTTCTTAAGCATGTTAATCAAATATTATTTAAAATTTTTTATTGAAATACATTCTATACTATATGTTATAAATTTTTTTTGAAATATGAATCAAAAATATCAGAATAATTACCTTGAAAAAATATATGTTTCTTTATCTTTTCTATTTTGGATTTTGGCTTCTTCTTCTGCTTATTTTACTTGATTGTGGTATGGTGTCTTTGCCAAATATAAGCAGATGCGGCTTCATGTATGGAGAGCTGACAGATAAGGAAACCGTATCCAGACTGGAATATACACTCGAGAATCAACAACAGGATCAATTTGAGATTTTACTCTACAAAAAGAACAGTAAGTCTACATACACTACTTACTACTTATTTACTGCATTTTTTTTCCTTAAGTATCTGATTTAAGTTTCTAGCATATACCAAATGTACATCAAATGATTGTCAAAGCTAAATGTGATAAAAAGATTATCATTGAAATATGATAAAATAATATTGCTAAAAATTATGCTAATAAACTAGAGAGATCTGGTGATAATGCTTAGTCATAATTAGTATCATCATCATCATTCTCATCTTTATTTATGACAATCATCATCATTGTTGTGTCTAAACCACAGTACAATAATAATACGCCCTCCTATAGAATTTCAGTTGTAGTTGGTGGTAAGCCTAGTCTATCATTTATTGAATTTTATGAAATTTTCACTAAAAGTGAATTATAACCAAAAACTCTTTTCCAACTCTTGCATTTACTTCTAGCAAAACCATATATGTATACTACTACAAAATAGTACGTACATGTATATAAGTAGTAGGAGTATCTGTATCATAAAGTATCTACAAGTATGTATGGTCAGTGAGTATCTTTAGCGTAGGAGGGTATCATTTACATGCCATATTCGTATCATAAAGTGGTTGGCAATCAGTGGGGCAACAATTATAACTTACTATGTATGTAGGCAATGGTGTATTAATGTAGTCAGCCTACGACTAAAAGGCTCTTGCAACAAATTTGTCTATTCGTTTATCTCTTTTCCGCTGTCTAACTAACGCTTTTTGTCCCTGCATCCCTCATCCCCCCTACTCTTGCTCAATGACCTTGTTTATTTATACGAATATGGTGCAATGCTAATGCACGGTAAGTCTAGCTTAATGCATAACCTTAACTAATCCACCTCGACCTCTCGGCACTAAACTATCTCTTGTGCTCTTCCTCCTCTATCTCTCTATCTCTCAATCACCGTGTCCCTGTTATCTATCTATTCAAGTATAGTTTACCCGTCTCGAACAATATTCTATTTTGAGTCATGTGTTTCTATTGCTCGACATTTGCCGCTTTTTGGATTCCATTTTACTCCTGTGCCAGATGTGGGCATATATTATAAGGATTTATGCTTGAGCATTTGTAATAAATTGTTGCATTTTATTTTCATCCGCTCACTCTTTCTCTCTCTCTCTCTCTCTCTCTCTCTTACCTCACTACTTCATTGTCAGTTTATTGGTGTGTGTGTGTGTGTGGCTTTTTTATTTGAATAAGATACAAATAATAATAATAATAATAACATAAATAAATAAAAATAGAAACGATTTGGTTGTTGTTTTGTGAAATATGTAAGGAAAATCTCCTTGATCCTCTCACTCTTTGGCACCCACTTATATACATATATAGAAATCAGTTGAAAATCCCAGTGATTTGTGATTTTAGGACCGAAAGTCTTAGTAACCAATACTTTATTTATAAATCAATTTTATTTATTTTATTTTTAATTTAGAGAACTAACACCATTTGTAAAGAAAATGCAAATCAATCGTCACTCATTTCAATATATTGTACAGTACGAACTTTTATCGACTTATGTAGAAAAATAATATGAATATCATTATCAAAAGTATTTGCCGGGGAATCTTGGGTGGTCTATAAAATACAAAAGGCAACAGTTTAATGTCTTATAACCCATTCAATGTCATATGGGACTAATGAGCCTGTTCCAAAGAACTTCTCACTCTTTGAGATATTGAATTGAAAATGGGTCCTGTTACTTCTTAAATCCATAAATTAATTATATTCAGTTGGAATTCATCAATTAGTATCATAAATTTAATTGCCAATGTATGCATACTAGAGACCAGAAAGAATACATTCACATTACTTCATATCAATGATTACCATACAAAAATATAAAGTATTAATTTTTTTTTTTTTTTTTGGTCTTACATACTCATCAAGCTCTATTTATGTTCACTCTAAATGATTACTATGCGTATTCAAACTTACGCTAAATGAATGCTATACGTATTGTCACCCACTGGAAATGAATGCTATGCATATTGCTATCCATACGAAATGAATAATGTGTTGATTGTGTAGATTCTCACTGCACTCATTCGCCAGAGAATGAAAACGATATTGTTTTCTCGCACGAATTTGCTGATTCTACAGTGGAGCGATATTGAGCAGATGCAGGTTGTGGTGATTTTTACTTAGTAGCCTCCGTTGCCCGTTCGTCCGTCTGTCTATCACAACGCTGTATCTCATGAAACGAATGAATAATAATAATAATAATAATAAAATAAAGTTAAAAATTAAACTGGGTCTGCATACAAGAACTGTGTTTTTTTTAAGTTTTCCCAATAAGTATATAATACTTTATTATTTGGGAACCACAATGGCTTCCACTCAAATAGACAATATATTCCTAACTTAATATCACTTTTCAAAAATCAAGCAGTACTTTAAATTTTTTGGATTTTTATGTTATCGAACTGAAAATTGGGTACTATAAGTTTTTGACTCATTTCCATCAACTATGTATAGATTCACGGCCCTAGGATTACTGGATCGCATAGCTCTCATACAAATTTTGCGGTCACAAATTTTGAAATGCATTATGCTATGCTATAACAAGAGTGTAGGTCTAACGGATGCGTACCATATACTTTTTCTGGTTTTTCTCTCAAGCAACATTGGTTATCATTTGCTTATGAACTAAAAACAATACCTGGTATTGTTTTTTTGTTATAACCTACGAACCAAAATGTGACCAACATTTATTATATTGTGTTCCCTAGTGCATATTTATCTATATGATCAATATACTGTATAATAAAACTTTCATGGAAACCAAATAGTATTTTATCATTTCTATGAATACACGAAAAAATATCCAAATATTTAATTAATCGAAATAATATTTAATAAAACTTATGTTGTTGGTTGTGAGTATGTGAGAATGTGGTCATTTATCATTCATAGAGTTCAACAATTAATTGATTTAAGAACAGATGATTTTAATCCTTTTAAATAATCTTCTTATCAATGCTTCATATAATTAATAAGTATTGCATTCATTCATTCATAATAAGTATGAGATACATATTTAAATCAATATTGATTATCAATCATAGTTTTTTAGTTTGAAATTTATCTTTAAGGATGAGTATTTCAATTTTCATCTTTTATTAAAAAAAACCCCCCCCAAGATACTTTTTCTCTAAATAATTTATGTTGATATATTAGCAAAATAATAGTAACAGAAATTATAGAATATTCAATATGTTGGTAGTATAGAGTGAAAAAACTAAAATGGGAGCATACGAAATTAATTTTTACATCATGAAATTTTAATGCTTACAAATCTAGAGTGTGTGCTGTATTATAATAGAACAAATAACCCCACCTCACTTAACTTAGTTCATTCAAAAATACAAGCATATCAAAGATGTGGGATTTAAAGACCAAGCAGTTAACCAACGAAACAAATATTCGATACTTGAAACCATTTGCTTTTATCGCATAAATTATATGCATTACATATTAATTTTTGTCGCAATTTTGTGAATTCTGAATCACTGAATAGTTATTTGTTCATTCGTTGTATTGAATTGAAATTACTTGACCTTGTATATCGTAACTCAAAGCCCATTTCAACCTTAGTAATAGCTAATCTACTACTTCTCTCTTTTTTACCCAGAAATGCAAAAGGTCAATTTCATTTTCATTTTCATTTAAATACCTTCCAACTTTCAATGAAATAGAAAAATAAAAAAGAAAAGTAAAATCACAGGGAAAGAGAAAAGGAAATGGGAAGGCAAAAATGAAGGCGACTGTATCGTATGAATCATGAAGTCTGTACTGCACTGTGTAAAGGTGCGTGGATCCCTTTCGTATCAGTAACTATATCCGTTGTCTAGTAGTAACATATCTAACTTAGTAATACTAAGAGTATTGTTATTGCTGCTAGTCTTTCTTAGTTAACCATGTCAATTTTCTTGTGCTCCTTGTTACTTTTTAACTTTCTTTGGTGAATGCCATATGAATATGAATATGTGTGTAGTATTTGTGAATATTAGATGAAACTTGTATTGTAGATACTAGTATTAAGCAGACCCACTAGCGAACTAAAACCATGTATGTCAGACGCAGGCCCTGGCACTCTAACAAGTATTGTATCTAGTGTAATGTAGTGTAGTGTAGTGTAGTGTAGTGTAGTATGGTGTAGTGTAGTGTGTGCAGTATATTAAGGTCAAATGTAATAACGCCGCCATGTTAGGTTAATTGCGTGATACGAATAAGTTATTGTAGTACTTCAATAGATTGGTAGTATCTATCCATATACATAGTTAGATACAATAGTTACAAATATGTATGAATATCATTTAACATAATCATTACAATGAACAATTGAATCGCATAGAATGACATTCATTTAACATACTCGACTCGTATTCTATTCCCTTAAATGTCAAGGTTGTACGTTTGCCTTGCTATTATTGTACTCTGATTATTCTGCTTGTCCAAGTATAAGATATAGATATTTGCTTTGAATTGTAATCCAATCAACTGTTATTGAAGTGCGAAATGAAGCATCAACGAATTAGTACTCCTCATACTATTGTTTAATATTCAATAATACAAAAGATAATTTGGCAATTTACAGATATACAATGTGGCTGTGTTCTCTCACAATTTGGCAAAATCCAACAAGGTACAACAAACAAAATATAGAATAATGAATAATTTTAGTAAAACCAATGAGCCAAAATTATCATTACAGACCATACTTCTTAATTACATATACAATAGTACTTTGAACACATGAGCAATGTTAACATATGAAGGATGCATATGTCCGATTATATATATATATATATATCTATCTTTCTATCTATCAATCAATAACACAGTTTTCAATTGCATTGTCCACGTAATTAATATTCAGCTTAAGCTATTACTATTACTACTATTAACTCTATAATGAGTTAAATTGAGATTGAATTGGTTCAAATCATATTATTGTTTGTGACAAATCGAATCAAGTTAAGGCTATCGGCTATTGATGTTCAATTTATCTTAATCTATGACAAAAGTATCTCATCTACTGCAAGAATATATAGTATAAATCATGATTAAAATTGTGCAAAGTGTGGTTGAATTGAGAACCATAGAATACAATTTTTTGGTTCATTCAGATGATTATACAATATAAATTTGGTTGCCAATTTTGTGCCCTTGAAGAGTTCTTTTTTTTTTTTTTTTTTTTTTTTTGTGATCATAATTGGACCACATTAATTTGCAGTGAAATATAAAAGATTTAAATTCAGAAGAAGAGTAGCCTACAAACTCTTTGGCGTACATAAATTCAAAGATAATCATGCTGAATGCGTTGACAGGATTCACATGTCCTGGAAAATTAAATGCGTTGACGATTTGATGAAAGAGTTATTTCAAATATACATATGAGTATTATAAAATAATACAAAGAGCTAATTGCTAAATGGGCAATTGATTTTGGTTGATGAATCATCAGTAAAATCTTCTGAATTCATTTAACTTCATGAATAAACCATGCATTTTTTTTTTACTAAACATTAATGATAAAAGAACAATAACAATCTATGAAAATAAAAGAAAACTGGAAAGATTATAGCCACGTCACATTCTTATTGATTATTTTCCTATTTGATGAAAATTAATGTGATAATATTGAGATCCAAAAGAAGAGAATGCAAGACACTGCATTTATTGTCAGGATGCCTACGATATGTCGGGAACTCAATCGTGCACAGGGACATAAATCACGTAGTACTTCAACTACAATTCAAAGGCTCAATTTGGCTAAATACTGCGATGCATCGGCCAGCGCATGAACTGCACTCCCCAGGTTTTGAGCCACCATATTGACTTAACATATTCTTTATCCTTTATTGAATACTGTTTTTTTACGATCTACGTACATATTGTATGTACCTATATGAAATCTGGTGATATTGTGTTTCAACATTGTTACCGCAATATTCTTATGGGAGCTATGCGATTCAGTAATCCTTTCTGGTTGATGAAAACTTCAGCTCTCTAACTCAAAAACTGAAGGACTATTTAGCATACACACAGACTGACAGAAGCATAGATGGGAAATGACTAAATCAATGTGCTGATCAAGAATATATACTTTCCGATGTCTCCTTCTGTGTGTTACAAACTTTATGACAAACCTATAATACAATTCACTGCGTGGAGAGAATGAAAATTATAATTAGATTAGACATTGGTTCCTACTTCTAAGGTTAAAAGCAAATATTCTACATTATTTCAAATTTCAAATTGATTAATAAGATAGCGACTGATTTTTAAATTTATCAGGCTTATACTTGAACTTATGAAATCAATAATCTCTACATAAACGGTGCGACAATTAAGTATCAGTATGGTGGTTAGAAAAAACGTGATATTTCGAATCTATTGATCTTATAATTCAAGGTATTTGCTTCTTATTTCAGTGGAATTGTTACATCGATTCAATAATCATACAGACCTTTGACCTGGTGACTACTTGTGATTTTTATGTGATTTGTGGCATTTGCTTGAAATATACACGTATTTAAAGATATGCATACTCAATATTTTATGGTATATGGAACTCTTAGAGAAGATGACAGTCATCATCAAGTGAATCAATTCCTCAAACAAACACTTTCACTTATAGGAATTTGTGCCTTTTAGTTTCCGATGTATCTTCGTTGTATTATATTATACAATATAATACATCATTATTATTATTATTTTAATTTTTTTAACATTGTTAGTTAAACTTAAAAACTAGAGCTTATATAGTTCTAGGCTTCTAAGGCCTTTGGCTTTCTACATAATACATATTTGAATTTCCTATTGTATTTTTTGAAGTTAACTGAAATGTCTCTCTGTAAAATTATTGTTCAAATCCATGATACAAATTTCTTCTTGTCATTATTATATACCTACATATAATTGAAGCTATTATTTATTGTGATCCCTGACCTGTGACCGTTGAATGCAGGCAGATTGTGTCCAAAATGGAAAAATGAGATATTGATCCAACAAAGTCTATGAGGTGTCTTGGATGATGTTATTATATTGATATAATGTATATATAATGTAAAAATATAAAATATGTAGTCAAATTTAGGTCATTGAAATGTTAAAACTTTTTTAAAACTTTTTCTAGTAAGTACTTAGTACTTGAAATTGGAATGGGAATGGGAATGGATGAATGGACAATATTATTTATTCAAAATAAGCTTGCATTTCACATGAACAATGATAATTATGATGACAGCTCAATAATGATGTTGATAATAACATGATATTTAGAGCCAATCAAAGATAATTGGAAATTTAATTTGCATTTCAAATGAATATGCAACTGAAAACTTCCCGCGCAATTTTGAATATAATTTTTTGTATACACATCTGAGGGTCACAATGCCCCACATAGGACATGATAATGCAACTTTGTAACAAGAAATATGTGTAATATTAATTTTTATTGTAAATATAATTTGTATGGCATATATATTTATGTCAAATGTAAATTATGCAGAAGTGAAAAATAATTATAGATTGCAATTTTACAATAGAAATCTACTACCAAGTATTTGAAAAAAAAAAAAAAAAAAAACAGAAAGAAGGGTATCTTTGACTATGCCGCAGATGTAATACTCTTCATGTAGCCCCTAGAAAACATTTTTTGTATGGCAGCTATACGATGTAGTAAAAATAGGATCTTGAAATTTTTTGATGAATATGAATCAGAAACTTATTGAGTAAAAATTTCTAATAAGAACATGAATTTAAGTCGGGGGCTTGTATGAGAGGTACCCCTCCTGATAGTTCGACGGTCTTGAAATTTGTCTTATTTCTGTGGGTCAAATACTTTCAGTTTTTAAATTTCACTTCAATAGCACAAAAAAGAAAAAAGTTTTTCAAATAAGAATATGATTTTGAGTAGGGGGTTTGTGTGTGAGGTACCCCGATTCGGCTGTTCCGAATAGATTTTCAGCTCTGGAGCTCAGGAACTGTGGAACTAATTTGCATACGGACAGACGGACATGGATCAATAGAACAATTCGTCTTGTCGCACTGATCAAGAATATGTGTACTCTCGTATATACTTTATGTGTTCTATGATGTCTTCTTCTTTGCATTACAAACTTCATGACAAACTTATAATACTTACTGACTTGACTTGACTTATTCACTACGTGAAGAGTATAAAAAAAAAAATGGAAATGAAATACAAAATTGCAGGTTGTAACCTTGAGGCATGATTAAATTTTATTGGTTGCCATTTTTACATATCGAAAACATGTTGTCGCCGTTAACATTCATTTCGAATGTCAATGGGAATGGATTGGAATGAGATGGCATGGAATGGAATTGAATTGAATCGAATCGTAGAGAATGGAATTAGAATTGGAATTATAAGTTTGAAAGCTAAAATACTACAAGTACCACCATACCATAATATCATGCCAAAGAGCCCAAAAGTGCATTTACAGCTCACTCAATTTAATTTCACTGTCAATTCAAGTCAAGGCAAGTCAACTCAGATCTGATCAACTGAATTCAACTCAATTTGTTTCTATTGATTTGAAAGAAAGCAGCATATTATTCTTTATTGTTTCTCATATGCCAGATGCCATTTGGCATTTGTCTTTCTCTTCTGGGTGTCTCTTAATTTAAGGTCATATGTGTTAGGCAAAGAAAAAGGAAAGTATCATCGAAAAACATGAAAAACAAACATTTGAAAACCACAAAAACAACAAATGTAACTGTCACTGATGCTGATGCTGATGCTGACAATAATGAAAATATTATAAAGCGAGCGAATCGAAATCGTTTCTAAAATTATTTCATATTCGTCAATAATCGACAAACACCATCACCAAATATCTTGATGGTAATGGGTCATAGATACCAGAGGAGAACAACATGAAAACTAATACATATACATAAAAAATATATATATATCATTCAATAAATGAATGTTATTTGTAGTAGTAGTAGTAGCTACTACAAATATGGAACCCTAGAGACACCTGTCAGCGGCATATTGAATGCAGTCGAAACTGAAATGAACTAAACTGAACTAAACTGGGCAACATGTGTATATTTCGTTATTCTCGTTCTATACATACATATGTCTATAAATGAAATTATATGTATGTATCTGTGTGCATGTCCTAACATCACATGCCGCCATCTCCATCACCATCACCATCACCATCACTTATTAGTTGCCATTACTTTGGCATGTTGATATTTCAATGGTTCTTTCTCTTCGTCCTTTCAAAAGTTACACAGTCATTTGCCAATCATTGTTCACTGCCAATATTCTTCTTCTTCGTCTTCATCGTCTTCTTCTTCTTGTTTCTGTGTTACTACTCTTGTTGGTGTTGATATTGTTGTTGTTTTTGTTGTCCTCTTTGTTAGTCACAATTCCCTTTTTTATGTGCGGTTTCTTTATTATGGAAACTGTTTTCATATGAGCAACCATTTTTTATTGGCAATTTAATGAACATGTTTTTTTTTGATTTTTTTTTTTTTGGCAAACAGCAAATATTTTTTGTGTCCCCTACTTCCTTCCTCTTTTCTTCTCATATCTGGTTTTCTCCAATATTCTTTTATCCCCCAGTCTTGTTATGTCTTTCATTTTTTTTTTTTTTTTTTTTGTAGAGTCTTCTTCCCTTGATGATTGTAGACCATAGAACATTTCGTTGGACATACATATTATAAATTGTATATGGAAACTATCAGCATAACTAGGAGAATCGATTTAGTTATGTGCATCCATCAAATCGTTTATCTGACTGTTTGCTGTCCATCAGTTTCACATTTATTATATTGTATTGAAAACAGAGTTCTTCCCATACGATCATTATTTGTGGGAACATCCAAATATAGTATGAAATGCCACCAATTAAATTCTACGGGGAAAATCAATTTTTAACTCAAGATCACAGTCAGTCATTTATGTTGAACAAATCAATCCATTATGATTTATGAGCCCTCATTTCTGAACAAAAATGTTTATTCAGTCTTAACATGAAGGAATTTTATGTCGGGTGACTGCTTTTCAACCGATGGGCAACATTTTGTTTTTGGGGTAAAATAGTAAATATTATCAATATGTTGTAAAGTTGAGATTATAAAATATATGCTAAAATTGTTTCTCAGACATAAACTGATGGCAATGTGGATCCCCAGAGGAATCAAGCTTAAAAATTGTTGATATACGGAATAAGAAAACTATTCACGCATCTATATACCTCGTATATCAGAGTCTTAGTAATATACAGGTTTGGCAATATTAGGTGGAGCCATTTATTTAGCAAAAAAAAGACATGAAAGAATCACATTTTTTTTTTTTTTTTTGCTCTACATGTGAGAGATTATTTAATTTGGTTTAAGGAGATATGATAACAACACTTGAAAAAGTGCAAATAGTCACCCTCCTAAGCTCGAATGACGTAATATGCTCTTTTTTTTAGCATATCCCATTGATTTGCAGATGTTTCGTAAGACGGATTTTGGCCTTATGTTCATCACGGGTCCTTGGCTTGTTGATGTTGGCCTTCGATTCCAAGGTGGAAAATCGGGCGAACACGGAGCATATAAAATTTGGTTATCCTAGCAAGATAATGCTCTTGATTTACGGTTATTGTATTTCCATTATCGTCTTCGAAAAAGAAAAGTCCAATGATCATTCCACTTTTCATTTGGACGCCGTAGATTAGCGAATATACTAGAAGAAAAAAATCTTTATTATTTTTTTCTCCACTCAATTCACAATTAAGAAGTTATTTTGAATGTACAGCAGAACAATATCAGCGCATTTGATTGGTGTGTACTCTATATCAAAAATTTCAGTCCATGCAACGTTTCTTGTCATAGTTAGAGTATTGTGAAATGGGATCATCTAATATTGTCAATCCTGCATTGTGATATAGTTGAAAAAATAGAGATTTCCTGAGAAATAAGTTAGAAGACTTAAGTAAACAAATTAATATCTTTAAAATTATAAAAGGTTATATTGATTTATGCAATACTTATCATTTATTGTATTCTGCATTTTAACAGAGACACCATTATGGCTCCTGCTACAAGTTGCACCCATACGCAACGAAAGGGATTTGGTTGTGTTATTTCTGTTGACATTCCGGGATATTACAGCATTGAAACAACCCATCGACAGCGAAGACACGAAAGGTGGTAAGCATACAAAGCGAAGTGACAATTCAATTTGAAATGATTATAGACATGAGATTGCCCCCAACTCTAGTTAATCTGCTTCTACCAGTTTTAGGCCTATCGAAATTTGCAAAATTGGCCAGATCGGTAACACGAAGTCGACAATTCAGTGCCCATTTGCCAACATTAAAGGATCCGACCAAACAATCAAATCTTGCGCATGTAAATATCTTCAAATTTCTTTCTTTTTTTTTTTTTTTGGTTCATCAAGCAAGCTTCTTAAAAACGTGTTTACCTATTTGTATTTGTATTTATTCTTAAATATACACTTAGATGATGTCCCTAAGCGCCGATATTATGCCACAATATAGGCAGGAAGCGCCTAAGACTCCGCCACATATACTTTTGCATTATTGTGCATTTAAAGCAATTTGGGATTGGGTGATATTGTGTTTAACATTTTATACCGCTATTATGGTAAGTACTTTTAGTTAGTACCATAATATCATCTAACAGTCAAAATTATACTATTGAATTTCAATATACTCGTATGTCACTCAGACATTTGAGTTTTTGAGTGACAATCAATCAAAATTATATTATTGTAAATGATAATATTTAGATGCCATTTACCATAATGGAATCAAATTGAATTTGTTCAGAATGAAATTGAATTTTGAAAATTCTACTCTCACTGTTTTTTATCATTGCCGTTATATGAAAATTTGGAAATTAAAAACACACACAATTAAATTTTTAATAAACATCATTAATATATTATAACTTATAAATTTTCCATGCATACTATAATACATATAATTTATCAATCCATCATTTCATAAATCAATCAATCAATCAATCAACACATCATTCAATTGAATCTTGTTCATACAGTTCATGCATCAAGCACGTTCAAGCACACACAACAACAACAATACATCAACATAACCATCACAATCAACATCAAGCAACAAGTTGATTGAGCAAGTTCAATTCATAGGCTCAATTGAGAAAATGAGCCTCTTACACACGTAATTTGTTTTGGTTTTTTGGTCATTTATACTCTACATCCGACATTTGTCATTCATATTTGCAATATGATTGAATTGAATGAGTGAGGCCAACACAAATCATAAATCGCAAACCAAACCACACCAAACCAAAACCAAATCAAAATGTCACAAAAATTGAAATCAAATAACCGATAATAGATAAAAGCATGCAAGGTAAGCTAAGAAGCCATCATAATCATCATTATCATATCATACTTGTATTATCATACATAGTATCTATGTACTATATCATAGCATTAGGTAGCATCATAAATATTAGCAGCAGAATATACTCGTATTTTCACAAAAATACTATTGTAAGTACAATAATTGATTAGATTTCATACTTTTCACATGCGAGTATTTTTTTTTATATCTTTCATATAAAATGGTAACAATAAGAATTACATATGAACGCATCGAGGGAATCTGATTGTTTCTCCTCTGCCTATACCTCATAAAGAATTTATAAATCTTGATGTGCTTTTTTATCCGGATTTCTATGAAAACTTTTATCATATTTACTGGCTTAGGTAACCAGTTCATCAAACAAGAAAGAAGGTTATATCCGGCTATGCCAAATTCGTTATGCTCTTCACGCATCCATTAGAAAACTTTTTTGAGCACACAGAAATATTATATTATTGATTTGCCTTATGTTTAGGGGAGAGTCAGTATGTATGCTGCATTTCAACATTAGAATCGAAGTATTTGTACTTGACCTATGCAATCCAGTAATCCTATGATCTTGAAATTTACATAGTTGGTGCATATGGGCTGGACATTTATAGTATATATTTAAATTTCAATCCGATAATACAAATTACAAAACAAATAATTTTAATAACAGCAAAGTGGTCCGTTCGTCTGATTCCGACAAATGCTCAGCATATGGTAAAGAGAATTCTTCAGCTCTCTAGCTCAAAAACTGAAAGACTAGTTTGTATACACACAGATGGAATAAAGCTAAATCAACTTTAATTTCTGTTGTCTTCTTCTATGTGTAGGGTTTATTAATCTACAAATGTTTATTAATTTAAAGATTCCGATGCTTTGTGATTTAACTGTTTTTATATTTCTTTTTACGCTAAACCGCCTATCTCAACTGCTCGCTTCGAACTGACTCTCACGACCCACTTCTTTTCTCTCACCTCCAGCACTAGTATTGCCAACTCTTTCCTCTAAACCGGGGTTGCCACCTGTGGCGAACCCTTACAATCCTACATATGTGTTACAAACTTTATGACGAACTTAAAATACAATTCACTGCGAGAAGAGTATAAAACGTAATGCTGTAAAGGCATATCCCTTTGTGGCTGAATGAACATTGTGAGCTTCTTGTTTTTGAGCTACTCATGCATATAATGCAATAATAATATTCTATATTTAAATAAGTTTTTTCTTACATGATTACTGTCATAAACATACTCTTTATGTATCTAGAAACTTATGGTGGAAGGAGAAACAATTTGAATGATTTTATATCTATGTACAGTCGAATTCTTTTACATCAAAATCATTCGGCCCGGACAATAACTTCGTTCGTAACACAGAGAGAAGTTCGACTATATTTCTAATGACATATCATAGGAATTTTAATTTTTATATGAAATTCTATTCTCATTATTATAATTTCTACAATATGGTATTGTGAATGAAAGGAGTAAGTCCTTCGGTGTAACCCGGTGTTAGATTATTTTAAAAAATTCTTTAAAACATAAAACTCATTTTAAGTTGTCTAAATGCTGTTCGCTTTTTAACATATATGATTTCCATTTGCTGCAATGTATGATGCTATCAATGTACTTCTAAAAAAAAAAAACAAATAAAAATCCCTTTCGATATGCTTTGCTTTTGCTGCGATGTATGAATCTATCAATGCTCTTCTCCATTTTTAAGTTGCTTTATTGGCTTAAAATGAAAAGCAAAATAGGAAAATTTTTACTTCATCACCACCACCATTATTCACCATCACCATGATCAATAGTCACAAACAGTAATCTGATGACTTTCATATGCAAAAAATAAAAAAATGAAAAAAAGAAAAAAATTATAGCCAAAACCAAAATCACAAAATCAAAAAAGGGATATCAGTTCTCTGTGTTCGTCAGCTTTTTTGAATAGACAAATTTAAATGCGAATTTTGTGGACTTTCTTTGGTTAAGAAGCTTTTGCTTTTCAAAAAGAGAAAATATTCAAAATGAATACGAAATTACTTTATGTGGTTTTGCTTTCAATTGAATCTGATCTATGGTTTCATTATATAGATTTATTGAATTCAATTGAAATTTTTATTTAACTTTGACAAGAAACAAATAAATTTATTCAAAATATTCTCTTTTTACTACTATAGATTATCATTGATTAGAATGTTGGTTCTTTGGAATAGTATATCAATGTCAGAATATTCTTTTGCAAATAGTATTCTGATTAAGATTTTATCAGAATTTAACTTGAATACAGAAATATTTACAAAGATTTTATAGAAAGCAACAATAGAAAATGACACACATGTAATTATAATCAACAAAAATCGTATTGCATATTGTACTATATATAGAGAGTTTCAGAGTTATAAGGTTAAAAGATTTTTTAAAATTATTTTATAAAGGAATGAAATGATCTATGCTCCATTTAGACAAATTTAAATGCGAATTTTGTGGACGTTTTGTGTCCTTTCTTTAGTTAAGAAGCTTTTGCTTTTCAAAAAGAGAAAATATTCAAAATGAATACGAAATTACTTTATGTAGTTTTGCTTTCAATTGAATCTGATCTATGGTTTCATTATATAGATTTATTGAATTCAATTGAAATTTTTATTTAACTTTGACAAGAAACAAATACATTTATTCAAAATATTCTCTTTTTACTACTATAGATTCTCATTGATTAGACTGTTGGTTCTTTGGAATAGTATATCAATGTCAGAATATTCTTTTGCAAATAGTATTCTGATTAAGATTTTATCAGAATTTAACTTGAATACAGAAATATTTACAAAGATTTTATAGAAAGCAACAACAGAAAATGACACACATGTAATTATAATCAACAAAAATCGTATTGCATATTGTATTATATAGTGCGTTTCAGGGTTATAAGGTCAAAAGATTTTTTTAAATATTTTATAAAGGAATGACCGAATGGTAACGCAATGTTCTACTGAAATGATGACTCTCTAACAACAAGAATAACATGCGACGGCTTGTGTGGAGATAAGTGGACTTTTGTTACGGTATTTTTTGTGAAATGCGCTTGTTTTATGCGTATAAGATCAAAAGCAAATTTTGCAAATTTTCTTAAAAATAAAATTTAATAAAAGTACTTAATGATTTTATTTTTAACCAATGAATTTTTGTTTTTTCAAAATAACATCATTTATGAGTTTACGCATACTTATAATAAAGTTTGTAAGCAATCCGGGCTCAATTTTGCTTCATTCCAGCTTAATGGCGTCAATTAACTCATTCACTGAGTTAAACTGTTTCTTATCCTTATAAACCCGCTGTATTAGAATTCCCAATAAATTTTCTATTGGGTTCAAGTCATGCGAGCAAGCCACAAAACATTTATGTTTTTTGAGTTTAAAAATTTTTTGTTTCACGGCTCACGTGTATCCTAGCATTATCCAGCTGAAAAGTCCATTGAACTTCCGTTCTCCGATTTAAAAATGGTACCAATGCCATCTCTAAAACCTGAATATAATCACAACTTTTCATCCGAGAAGAAACAAATTGTATTTCCAAAGTTCCTTCGGAAGAAAAGGCAGCCTAGGTCGTTACGTTGCCCCCTTCATAGTTACGTTTGGTCAATGTGATAGGAGCCTTTCTTTTGTCATGCCAGTTTCCTCGGAAACCATCAGAACAATCAAGGTTCCATTTCTTTTCGTCAGAGAAGATAACCAATGCACAATTTAAGGAAATAATCTGAGCTGTCCTTGATTTAATTTTTACTCTTACTTGATTCCAATTGGTGTTAATGTTCTCCAAAGCAAAATCAATTCTAGTATTTTCGTGACGGGATGTGAGCTTCGGAACAATCTTCTTTTGTTCATAATTGATGATTTGTGAACGTTTAATAGTCCTCCAAATAGTGGAACGGGAAACTTTCACATTTGGAACAGATTGCAAAGGAATTACTCGCAACTCGAATGACTTGCCTCTCAGAACGTGCCTCTAACTTTTTTTTCCTCCCAAACGTTTTTTAGCTGCATACGTATCTGGGGAGCTTAAAAAATTCTGTACCACACATAAACGTCTCTTAATTCTTTGTGAAATTTCCCTCATTGAACGTTTTTCGTCGTAAAGGGCGAGAATTACTACTTTTTCCACACTGCTTAATATTTTTGTGACATAATTGAAATTATTTATTTTAATTTTGTAATAAATGCATATCAGCACGATCCAAACACAAGATAAGAAATGACAGCAGAAAAAGTTGCAAAATTTGCTTTTGACCTTATACGCATGAAACAAGCGCATTTCACAAAAGTCCCGTTATCTCCAGACAAGCCGTCGCATGTTATTCTTGTTGTTAGAGAGTGAGTCATCATTTCAGTAAAACATTGTATTAGCATTCGGTCATTCCTTTATAAAATAATAAAAAAAATCTTTTGACCTTATAACGCACCCCTGAAACGCACCTGATAATATTTTATTTTAAAGAGTCCAGTTTCTCCTCATATATCTTACATCTTTTAGAAAGTACATACATTAAGTTTGAGTAAATGTATGCATGTCTATATAATAGAAAGATGCAAGCGAACAAAACACCAGAAACAAAGTAATATTTGTGTACAATGTATTAAATGATCAATATGAGGAAAAATTTTGTATATAAAAGCAATGTCCATATGCTCTGGCGTCTGTCTCTCAACAACTATAAGAGTAAGAATCCTGTCATTTAGTGTGCAACCATGGTGTAACACTAAACAGATAAAATCTATTTAAAATTTTTCCAATGCGTCTTCAGTCCTCATAGTAAAACAAAAAAACAACTATTACTTTTACAATTTTAGAGATATGGATAGAACATTTTTAAAATAGTTAATGTGAAAATATACAATAGTTGATATATTGCCTTCATTCATCATTTGATCTCTCCATAGACTTTGGATAGGTATCCAAGATTTCAAGATTTTAAAAATGTTTCTAACAAAATTGTTTCCATACTTATTATTTTGCTTAAACACTTACCATTTTTAAGCTTCGAAAGGTATTTTATAGTCGAAGCCATCTGACTAATTTGATTATTATACAATATGGTATTGAATATGCTTGTTGCTTATGTTTACTTTTGATTTATTTAAAATTCTTATTTCAATCATTTAATACCCTAAGCTGCTTTTGCTTTTGTGGTGCTTTTGCTTATGATTCAAGTCAAGAGATGCCACTTAGACACGGCTTTATAAAGACAAACAGACAGACAACTTGACGGATACAAGCAGACAAACAAAGATACATACAGGCAGATCTACACACTCGCCAACAGACAAGCAGATATACAGATACAATGAATACACAAACAGGCTAAGAAAAGCAGTACAAATAAATCGTAGCAATATTTAGTTCTTAGAAGTTGTATCTTGTATTTATTGTTGATGTTGTACATTATACTAGTACATAAAGTGTTCTTATATCCTTCAACAAGCTGTTAACATTTTCGCTTAAATTGCACTCAACTCGTCTCAGTTGAGCTGAGTTGAATTTAGTTCAGCTCAGCTTAATGTAGAGGTTCAACTGTGATTCACTCACATAAGGCTCTGTTTACAGTAAACACACTGAAAGACAGACAAATGAACAGAAAGGCGTGACAAAGTGAGTTGAGTTAGTATGGTAGAAAGTGAAGGGGAGAAGCGCATTGCACCTTTTTACCACAAATCAAATCAAGTCAAGTCGTGTCGAGTCGAGTCAGGAAATCAGATAATGACTTTATCATCTAAATGTATACGTACACAAATTCTTAGCAAATGTGACATTTTTTTCTTGTTTCTTTTTGTTGCTCAACAAGTTGACATATGTAAGTATGTTACATATATATTTATATGATATGATAAGAAACAAAACATGTGAAAGGCTTTTTCCATTAAAAATAGATGCAAGAGAATAAACATAAAATGGAGATAAAATTGAAGAAGCAACAGAAAATGAATTTGTGTGAAAAATATTATAAATACATATGTTTTATGTACTTAAATTAAGACAGACAATGAACAATGAAGAAAGCAAGATACACATGAAGTGCATTAATATTGTGCTGTAGTAGATAAGTCGTTAACATAATACATATATTCATCATACACACACCCGCACACACACATTCACATAACATATTATTCATATATGTATATAAATACATGAAATTATAAATTTTCTTCTTTATTGCAATCTGTCGCATCTTTCTTTTCTTTATTATACATAATTATTCATTCATTCGCATTTCAAGTTTCCTTCCTATATATGTTTATTGTACATTTAAGATACTCATACTTATATAACCTACTAAATTATTTGTATCTTTAAGCAACAAAATTCTAACATCTTTGATATATCAAAAGGTGTCTGAAATATATAAATTATGATCATAGATACAAATATTAATAAAATTGTACTTATGCACATGAAACACATTTATTAATTAACATAGATACATTTATTCTTAATCAAGATAAGGCATTAAAAGGCATTTTATATTATTTGTTGAAACTAAACTGTTAAATTTTAAAATATTAAATTTGTCTCAAAGTAAAAAAAATATTATTAAAAAAAAAAACCTTCCCAATTAATAAACAATATGATTAGATGCAATATGAGATGGATCCATAAATTCCTATAACTTTTTATCTATGCTCCATTTTACTCTCAAATCGAGAAAACGAAAAAATAACAGCGAATACAATTGTGCAGAAATGCTTTACAAAACAAAAAAGTATCTTATGAAAAATGAGTCCACCTACACATTTCCATATGCAATTAATTATTTCAATTCTTGTCAAACAAAATCTGAATAATTGAGTAAATACTAGAAGCTCTTATTTCTCTTTGCTATCCTCTTTTTCGTTAAATGGGATTTCGTGAACTTTTGTTAATGAACTAAGAAGTATCTAGTATTTTTGGTATAATTTTTCATTCACACAAATCACAACTTCAAATTTTTAAAGAAAACAAAAAAAAAAATGTTTTGAAAAAATCTTTATTTCTCTATTTAATCTCCTTTCAGCTCAATACATTTTTCCCAGCGATCTTTAATAGCTTCGATACCCTGTTTATAGTGCAAATCATCGAATTTCAGCTCCTCAAAATATTCATCAACCGCAAACTCGAACTCTTCATTGTTCATTGTTGACAAATCTTTAAACTCAAAGACATTTCTATAAATTTGAAAAGAGATAATCATCCGAGGGGGCTAAATCCAACGGATGCAATAAGTTCGCTTTCCAAAAAACTGACATCATGACCTTGTTGCAGATGGAATGATCTTTTCCTTTTTTAGATCCGATTCTTAACATTGTTTTGATTTTTCCATAGTCTCAGTTGTGAAATGATGGACTAATGTGTAATTCATGGCTAAGAATTTGTTGCTGTGAAACTTCTCCAAACACTTGATTGAATCATCCTCACGACGCTGTTTTTATTCCATTGTGAGTAATCGCTTCAGCCAACTGACACACAACTTTCTCATATCAGAATTCGATGTGCAAAATGTGATGTACAGAACGTTTTGAAATGCTTGCCATATCTCTTCAGTTGACGGTCATCCAATAGCATTTTGTAAATATCCTTCACTATTTCTGGTTGGGTCATCGTTTAAGGCCTTCCTAAAACTAAACTCAAAATTTTACTCAAATTTTTACTCAAGGAATAGACTCCTCCAGAGTAACATATATTTTAGTTTCACTTTGATACTGGTGGGACTGAAGCCTTTCATATGAAAGTATGTATTGTATCAGATATCAACGACCAATTTTTCTCATATTTAGAAATTTGCTGAGAGCCTTCAGTATTGATGGCTGGCAAACAAAGAATAAACAAAGTAGTGTGGTCAAATTTTAAACTTAAGGTTGATACTTTCTATCATAGTCATTCTTTTCAAATAATAATTGCCATTCAGGTCAATTATTTTTGGGACCATCGTCGTATGTACCATGAAAATATCTGATATATTATCAAATCAAATTCACTCATGTAAAATAATATAAAATGTCTTTATTCTTTGTTTTGTTACAAATAATTGATATAATTATGAAGATCAAGATTACGATAAGTTTTAGAATTAAAATATATATGAATTTGAGATAAAGATGATAATACCAATTTACGATTTTAGGTGCCATATAATGTAGCGTTTAAAAATAAAACCTCGGAAGATGTTTCACTACTCGTTGTCGATTCTATAGTTGATGTTATATTCTTTATAGATATTGGTAAGTCTATTGCTATCATTCGTATCTCTTACTATTTATATAATAATATTCTGAAATGTTTTACATTTAGCATAAGCCAATTGATTGTTGAAAGATTTTGAATATTTCTAATAATTTCAATATCATTTAATTTGATTGTAGTTTTGAATTTTCATACAACGTTTGTGGGGCCCGGTGGCGAGGTGGTCAGCGATCCAAAAGTGATACGAATGAACTATTTGAAATCATGGTTCATAATTGATTTGCTCAGTTGCCTGCCATATGATGTTTTCAATGCTTTTGACCGTGATGAAGATGGCATTGGTTCATTATTCAGTGCATTGAAGGTGGTACGTCTATTACGCTTGGGTCGAGTCGTACGAAAACTGGATCGTTATTTGGAATATGGTGCTGCAATGCTAATATTATTATTATGCTTCTATATGTTGGTAGCACATTGGTTAGCATGCATTTGGTATTCAATTGGACGAAGTGATGCTGATAATGGCGTAAGCGATTTTCATATATGCACATTAGTTATCAAAAATATATAATAGGGATACTATTACTATTACTACAATTGTTGTGTAATATTATTTCACTGAAATAAACTTATTCATATTTTGTAGATTCAATATAGTTGGCTGTGGAAATTGGCAAATGTTACGCAATCACCATATTCATATATTTGGAGTAATGATACCGGTCCAGAACTGGTTAATGGTCCATCGCGTAAGAGTATGTATGTGACGGCATTATACTTCACGATGACCTGTATGACTTCGGTAAGCAAATCGATTCTGATTATACTCAATAGAATATAATATAATATTAATGTATTGGTCATTATAGTGTTCATGATTAAGTTGCTTCTAACGAGTTTCAAGGGTTTGTAGTATGAGACAATTTAAGATCTCAAGGGTCTATGACATACCTATTTAAATATGTACGTGCCATACTGTTTGGATTTTGATTTGTCTTATTTGCAAAGCTTTCTTTCTTCGTCTATTAAGTTATTGAGTACTCTTGTCCCATGTCTTTCTATTTTTCTCTATCTCTCTCTCTCTCTCTCTGACTCAGATTTGTCTCTTTGTAGTCCCAATGGTAAAACAAATACATATATATATTAATGCATATAATAAAGTATAATCTATATAAGATCTATTTTGTGTAAATTTTTTATTATAATTATGTGTCTACCATAAGTGAAAACCTTTATCAAATGAAGCCTAATGCGAATTTTGCTTTTCTCTCTCTCACTTCTTTTCTTTTTCTCTCTCTTCATTTTATGTTTTTTACCCGTATCCTCTCCTGAATTTTCTATTCTTGTTATTATTTATTTTCCTTGTTTTTTTACTGCTGCACGCTTGCGAAAAATGGATAATGATGGTGATGGGTAAAATGTGTAATAACATCGTTGGTAATATTAATGTTGGTAACATTGGGTTTTACATTATTGTTTTTCGGGATCTCTGGTCTCTGGTTTTTTTGTTGTTGTTTTTTTTTTTTTTTTTTTTTTTTTTGTATTATTTTTACAGGTTGGCTTCGGCAATGTAGCCGCTGAGACGGACAACGAGAAGGTGTTCACCATCTGCATGATGATCATTGCAGGTGCGCTGTTCGACACATTCTGTTGCCGCGTCATATTTCCTAAAACGCGCAACGCTTTCAAGTCTTAAAAAATAAATACTAAAATAATAATGATCATTTTTTTAATAGAAAACCTGAAAAGCTTTTAAAATATTTGTGCATAAGTCGCGTGGCCTTTTCTATGTTTTGTGATTGTCTTATATTTTAAATGTTTCAAAATCAATTCACTTTCACTTAGTTAAATATAATAATTAATTTGTTTCACAATATCTGTGTTTGCACACTTTTAGCATTTCTCTATTTACGTATGTAAATGATAAATTGGCTTTTTGTTCGTTTTAATACACAGAATTTGAATTCATTGAAAAGTTAAACGAGTTTTAAGGCCGCGTGACATTTGCACAAATAGCGCCGCTAGAACTAATAACTGCTGGAATTGGTGTAGTTCGCTCTTGCTCTCTTTCAACTCTCTCTCTCTCTCTCTCTGTATTCCTTTCTTTCTCTACCACTTACAAAATCTTTCTCATTTTATAGTATAAAACTCCTGCTGTCACTTCGTTATTTGTATTAGTAGCCAAGAGCTCTCTCTCTCTCTCTCTCTTTCTCTCTCTTTGTTTCTCATTTTCTCTATTTCTCCTTTTATTACTTAATCTCTATATCTCTAATTGGCTCTTGGCTTAAAGCAAAAAAAAAAATAACAAAAAAAATAACAAAAAAAATAACAAACAAATTTCTTTAAATAAGATTTCAACCAAAAAAAAACTGGAAAATCTCATTTTGGATAATTTTCTGTTTTTCATTTAATTAATTAACAAAACATTACTAATATAAAAATTGCAACTTTATGAAAAATGTTTTGTATCTATCTGTATAGGAAACTAGAAATCTTGTACAACAAATGTCTTGTACTACTTCGTCCTTCACTTTCTATAAAATTCTGTCTTTCTACTTATAACACTCGGTCTATGTCCTCTGTCTATTAAACTACGTGTAATTATTCATATAACATAATTAATTTTAATTTTATATTATTATTGAATTGAAGTTAATTAGCAACAAATATAACCAAATTGCTAAATTTAGTTTCATCAAAACTTTTTATTTATGAGTACATTTCACATCATAGTCTCTCACTAGTACGGGAACTCATTTCTCTGATGATGGTGGTTCGATCGCTTCATCCAACTGAAACTTGAGTGCATAAAATAGGACGTAATGAAAAAATTTAGTTTAACAGCGATGGACTCCAACAGCGTTTGAACGATCAACATGAAACTTATATGTATTTCTTCATGAAGAATGTTGTTATAATCTATCGGTAGATGGCGCTGCAAAGATCACCTTTTTCACCGTTAAACCGATCGCCATGAAAATCAGTATATACAATAAGTATTCAAGTTTGGAAAATATTCTCACATCACACACATTTGTTATAACTTGCCACTAGATGGCTCTGCAGAGATCAGACATGCCCCGGTCAACGCTAGTACAATATAAAGTCGGTTCATATGGTGGCTAAATAGTATCACGTCAATTTTTCTTTGGTCCGTTTTTGTTTTTGTTGAAACAAATCAATCAACAGTTGAGTACTAATATTCTAAGTTGAAGAATCTATGTGAAATTTCAGCTGTATAGTTTGAATCACAAAAAATCTATTTATTATCTCATGGTATACAATTTTATTTTGAATGGGAATGTTTGTGAACAAGAGACATATTATAATTGAGTTTCCTTAGCAAAGTTAATCATGGCAATTCTTGTATATATTTTATAGGGTTCTTAGTTTGCAGAGTTCTTTCCATACTTTATAAATATATGTGTGAGACTAGTGTGAAGTGAACTAATTATTTATTAATAGTCTTTATTTTATTCATTCGTTCATTTGCTTTATATCATAGCGGCCTTTACATCTCGCTCTCACTATCTCTCTCTCTCTCTCTTTCTAGCTTTTGTCCTTATCACTTCATATATTTTATTCATAGTATTATTCAGTGATGATAATGAATTTCATTACTTATAATTTAGACGTTGATTTGATGATTTTGTTGATTTGATTTATATTTATTTAACTAAATTGTATTTGTTTTTTATTTCATTTTCACACGCATAGTTGGACAATTCGTCGCTATGTGTGAGTGTTCTTACTCTATCTCTCTCTCTCTATCTATCTATCTATCTATCTGTTTCACTCTCTTTCTATCTATCTATCTATCTATCTATCTCTATATATTGTCTATTCTCTTTCGCTGTCTCAGTTTCTATATAATTAAATAAATATGTGTATATTCTTTTGTATTTCGTACATAATTTCTTGATGGCAAAACAATATTTTCTGCTTTATTTTTATTTATTTATCCCTTTTTTTTTATATATATACATGCATATTTTCTTGAAAAATTAACAAAGTAAATTTTATTTACTTTTTGCTCATATTTCTTAAATATTTTCTTTAGTTGTTTTTCGTGTTGTTTTGTATTATAAATTATTATTAATGTGTATTAACTGTGTTGATGTTTTGAACAAAGTCAAACGTTGTGTAAATGCACTAAAAGAGAAACACTATTCAAACCATTGAAAGCAACGAAATAATAATGTTACTCATACGCAATGTGCGCTCTTGTCACTTTTGTACAGTTGTACATTTGTCCATTCGTTCATTTGTTCATATGTTTATTATATCGATCATTAAATCATTCATACTTCATTTTATTCAACAGACAGTTTGATCAGTTGGTTATTCGTGTCACCATTTATTAATACGTTTGGTTTGGTTAATGTTTTCATGTGATTTGACTGAAATCGGCATGACTTAGAACAATATCCTTCTCGCCCCCAGATGTTTATCTTGACTATTTTATTATAATATCGCCATAGCCAAAGAATATGAAAATATATAATCTGGACAAATCGCACAACCGAAAAAAGCTTTGGGTATCCCACCATTTTCCACCAACAAATTGTCATGTAATTTTGTTGTTGGGGATCCCGAGATTGCCATTGGATGTGAAACTGATAAAACAAAAACTCTCTCTCTCTCTCTCTCTCTCTCTCTCTTCCAGTCTATATATTTTCATAGTCTTTGCCATGTCATAAATGTAATCAGAATAATTATAATGTGAATAGTCTACTAGCAATATTATTAGCGACTCATAATTATTAATAAAAATTGAATAAAATAATGACAATCATTGAACCATATATTATAGACACTCGTGGTCTGAGACAACAACTGAGACTACATTTTATATACAAGCTGATCATAAACTGAGACTAAATTTCACACTGACTTGGCTTAAAAATGTACACGGATGTAAATCGCATTGTGTATCTAAAGTGCTTTTAACTTTTGCTGCATAAACAGACAAATCTAACTAATTGAAAGCGCTTTGGAATAATGATTGCACTTGTACCGATTTCAGTGTCCAATCGCATTTAATAAAAATTATATATTAGTTTTTTTGTTTTGTTCTTCGATTCGATTCAACATACTTCTTTGTTCAATTATTTGTTCATTGATTCGTTCAATTATTAGATGACACGCTAGTTTCGGTATTATTGTTCATTATGTTTGGCTAGATTGATTCTCCAACAGTTCGTGGCATTTATTAATGTTCTAGCTGCGCATGCGCGCTCCTTCACCACCACCTGAACTTAACTCTACTCAATTTAACTCTATATAGCTTAAATCAATTATGAATTTATTGTAATTTGATTCAACAGTCCAAATGACGTCTTTCAAATAATTAAACAATTCTTATACGATTCACATCCCAGATTCCTTCCTTCCTTCCTAGCCCATAATCAAAACAATACAATGTACAATAATATAAAACATACATACATCTAATACCCGATTACATTCACTCATAGTTCATATATAGAAACTTATGTAAATATGACTATGGTACATTTGCAGCTACTCTACAATTGTGTTCTATCAAACTCAAAGCATTCAAGAAAACACACAAAACATATTAAAACTCCCACAAAAAAAAAAAAGAAACTAACCGTGCTAGAATAAATCAAATTCCCAATTTATCCTGAAATCACAAATTAATTGTATTTCTAGAGTGATGGACATTTATTAAATGAGACAATTTTACTATTAATTCCTGTTCCCCAAAGATTATAGTACCCATATCATTGATATCATATATAACATGATCAAGAATATATTCAATATGTCTACAGGTTTTGATAGGATCAATGCCTAATGAGAATTCATGCGAGATGGTTAGAAATTCATTGGCATGTCTTCTGTCGCAGATGGTTAAGAGGGAGATCATATATAATCAGATCTATGTGGTTTGTTACGAGGTTCAGTTTGGGTAGGGAAACATAAATAGCCCCCATAACTTATGCCAAGTTCTAATATCTAATCTAATATATAGAACATGTTTCATGTCAATTTAAACATAAGATAAGTTATTGAATGAAATTTTATTTGTGAAATTGCTGAATAAAGCAACTTAATGGTATTGGGAGCGCAAAAAAGAATGAGGGATTTTTTTCATATTTTAAGCCTTTATTGAGAAAAAAATGGTTAAACTATCAAAGTACTGTCTATCGCTAGCCACTTCTTTTTCCCATCTTTCTGGTAGCATACGAATTCCGTTCCGAAAAAACTCGGCCGGTTTGGCCTCGATCCAGTCATCG
>JBANCV010000703.1:0-28048 GCA_037040105.1 Amiota albilabris | reverse complement strand
ATCGACGGCCAAGCCAAATATTCATGGTGCCAAGCTCATGCTCTGTATATGGTGGGACCAGCTGGATGTGTAGTACTATGAGCTGCTGCAACCGAATCGATTTCGGGAGAGGTCTACCGACGACAATTGATGCGTTTGAGCCGAGCATTGCCAGAAAAACGGCCACAGTACGCCGAGAGACACGACAAAGTAGTTTTGCAACATGACAATGCTCGACCACATGTTGCACAGGCCGTAAAAACTTACTTGCAAACGCTCAAATAGGAAGTCCTACCCCACCCGCCGTATAGCCTAGCTCATAGCTCCATCTGATTACCACCTCTTCAGATCGATGACGCATGGCCTTGTTAACCAGCACTTCCGTTCTTACGAGGAAGCCAAAAAATGGGTCGATGACTGGATCGAGGCCAAATCGCCAGAGTTTTTTTTTTTTAGCAACGGAATTCGTATGCTACTAGAAAGATGGGAAAAAGTAGTGGCTTGCAACTGACAGTACTTTGACAATTAAACATATAACCATTTTTCTCAATAAAGGCTCAAAATATGAATAAATCCCGCACTTTTAATTTGGGCCATGATCAGCTGTTGTTTCGTTTTGAAAGAAAAAAAAGCGGTAGTCTGTCGAAAATGACAGTTTCCAACCGGGAATGATAGAAAATTTCTTGGCATTGCCACAAAGTTTCCAGTCTTGAAACGATTCAATATTGAGTCCATTACTGAATCGACCAGAATTGATTGATTAATCACATTATACAAGAAAAACTAAAAATTTTCCATGTGGTTGTTGTCTGATTCAATGGTCGATTCAATTGAAATTAAAACATGGAATAAAAAAAATGTAGAAAAAAAATAATGTGCTTCACCTATATAAACGCACTATTGAAGTGAAACTGCTGCATAAAATTTTAAGAATCAAGTTTTAAAATAATTAAGAGTAGTGCTCTATAATATAAATCATTTATTTCAGTTTTTTGTCATACAAACGTTATGAGCGGCTTATGATAAGTAAAGTGAGATACAAATATTCGTGCATTTTCAGGGTTTAAGTATCGTGTAATTATAGTGTCTATTGCTGTTCCATGCTTTGTTGTTGATTTTGCAGAGTCATTCGATATGGTCAAATGAAATTTTTCTTGAGAAAATTTAAAAGTAGCGCTGATGATTCTTTATCATAATATACATTGAAATCACGTCCAAGAATTATAGGGATTTTATCTGATCAAAGATTAAGAATTTTAGCTAATTCATAAGAATATAAAAGTAATGACTTGTGAATGAACGGAATTATTTTGTTAATTGCCTGTTTTACATACATATAATAAGGCCACCAATACCATCGATTGTTCGCGCTTTGTCCTACCTTGACAATGGCATTTTTCTGTTACTTCATCTACAAGTAATGTACATGACAGGGGATTATTGACATGTTCTTAAACCGAAGGTGTTAACAGCGACATGCACACAACTAAATATGCGAGATCGGCGTCGTATAGGGCACACACAAATGAAAAGTATACATGAAATTCGCTCAGTCCATCAGCACAAATAGGATTGATGAGAAGAGCGAAAATGCAACTGTTGTAATTGCGGGTGTGTTGTTGTTCATGCGTTGCGCATAAAACCAAACAACAACAGCAACGACACAAGCAAAGTTATAACCTTCGGTTTTTCGTGCGATGATTAGAGAGCGACCCGCGCACTTCTAAAGATGTCAAAAGTGAAGATAAAGAAGATAAATGAGGGAAATGGAGATCTTGAATTTTGAGAATATGGTGCACGCTTTGTGTTTTGGACGAACAGTTTGTTGTTGCTATGTTTTCGTGCTGATCATTGGGTACGGCCCCCTCGGGGAAGTATCATGGTAGCTGCGGTTAAAACCCAAATCGCGGGTAGAGTTAGCTTGCTAGCTCGACGTGGAGTTGCGTAATGCAACCAAATGCTGTGTCGGGGCGGGCAGCAATGAGGTTTCAGGATAGGCCTCAACTCCTCACCAAGGGGGAGTCACACTAAGTTCACTAGTATGTTACGAATTGTATAATTTATTAAATGCAAGGAGGCGTCGATTGACGCTATCAATCTAGTGTTTTAATGCATCGTGATATTAAGTCTTAAAAACAGGAGTTCACGTTAAACAAAACGACTTTCATTGCTACTTACCTCACCATCCAGTTATTAAGAAATCTTCATCCAGGATTAAGGGTCGAGTAGCATTTGATAGGTCCATGAAAACAAGTAATGGACGCTCGTTAAACGATATTTTTGGCCATTGGACCGAAGCTTAACTTAGATTTATCTGCTATATTAATCAACTGGTGGTCATTGAAACATGTGTATAGATATATTGATGTCAACAATGAAGATGCTCAGTATCAACGCATAGTATCGCGGAATAATCAAATTAATCACATTAATGAATATTATTGCTGAACAGTTACGTTCGGGACGAGCTCTGCACCATTCTCGGTGATTAGTGTAATGCAGCAGGAAGCAGCTGATGAAATGGAAAACTGCCCGTTGGCAGTAGATGTCATTAAACATCACATGTATGTAGATGATGTTATTGTATATCTGGAGCAAATAATTTGGAGGATGCGAGATCCATTCAAACCCAAGTCATCGGTATGCAATGGTACGTTTATGTTACGAAAATGGGCAAGCAATTGTCAAGAATTGTTACAAGACATACCCTCAGATCAACTGGAAATCAAGCAATCATTGAATCTTCACGATGACGAGAGCATTCGTGCTTGAGGCATGTACTGGCATCCAAAGGAGATTAGATTTCAACTAAATTTTTAGCTTTCAAGTGATAAACCTATAAAACGAATTACGTTATTTGATCCCATGGGATTGCTAAGCCCGATCGTCATTACAGCCAAAGTTTGCATGCAACGGTTGTGGAAAACTGATTTGGGTTAGGATGATCAGGTTCCCAAGTCAGTTAAAGAATGGTTAAAGTTTATTACGAATTCACTCGATAAAGGAATTATTCCACATATTGGTGGTCCATGGGGGCTGGAGTAAAATTTACGAAGTGAATAGAGCTAATCGTAAACTGATACTAACTTTTGAGAAGATTGAGTTATGCCCCAGTTCAAAGATATTATGCTCATTATCTAATGATCCTGGATACTTGTTGGTGTTGACTCTTGGTCAAAATGGTCCAAAATGGTTACAAACTAGATCGAATTTACAAGTTAGTGACTTAGCTATTATTAAGGATGAGCATTTGCCCACAAATCGCTGGCATCTAGGATGAGTTACGCAAACACATTCGTTCGCATTCCAGTTTTAGACATTGTTGCAGATGGATGGTGTGTAATGAAGTGAAGAAGTCTTAAATGCAACACTTATTTGCAATAATAAATAAATAAGTAAAAAGCAAAGTACTTATTGACAATTAATTAATTTGTTCTATTCAATCAACTCAGTTTTAAAATATTTAGTTACCGCAGACATCAGGCTCTGGGGCAACAGAAGACAAAATACAACGAAATGTACCTTAAACTACGAAATACGCGAAAGAAATTAAAATAAAACTCAGTTGCTGAGTGTAATAACAGATTTAAGGTGCCAAGTGACAGACAAAATAAATCGGCGACAAATTGTTGATGGCACGCGACAATAAGTCAGAATTTTGAGAGAGGACACAATTTTGAGTACGAGTTATAAGTTGTTCTTTATCCTTTTTGGTTTCGCATAGTTACATTTGAAGAAATTCGTTGTCGTTCTACCAATAATATCATGTTCCTTCCCCAGTGTAGCGAGCAAAAGAAAAACAAAACCATGAAGAATGGTATTTGCGACTTTGCTGAAGATGTAATACTCTTCACGCAGCCACTACTTACATGGTTGATGAACTTGGACTAGAAACCTATTGTGTCCAAATTTCAAGATGATAGCATAAAAAACAAAAAAAAATTTTTTAGAAGAACATGAATTTAAGTAGGGGGTTTGTATGGTCCTACTAGTGGTCCAATTCGTATGATTCCGACAAATGTGCTGCGTATGCGTATGCGTAGGGACTAGTTTGCATACATACATACAGACTTGGCTAGATCAACCCTTCTCGTCGTCAAAAATATATGGACTTTTTGGGGTATGCGATGTCTCCTTCTGTGCATTACAAACTTAATGACAAACTTATAATACTATTCACTACGTGAAGAGTACAAAAATTGGGGGGGAAAAAATGTATGTTTCTTTTTCGAGCGCGACTGGGGCGCGAGTTAGACAACCCTGCTTTAAAACATACATAAAATTTGAACTTAAATGAACGAACAGAAACAAAGTTCTAGCAATGAACTTTATGTATTTTAAATGACCTTAAGCTTTGCATAATGAAACTTACAGTAGAGTAAAGATTGGTGCATTTCTATTTAAAAAAATATGAAAATATAAAAAAACTGGCTAAAATAAGGATATACCCGAAACTACTGCATTCAAGATCCAGTATGTTGTATGCGTGAGGAAATATAAAACAATTGTCTGTCGAATAGACGTAACAAACAAAATAAAATGTGCTCTCCATGGTACAGTCAACTATTAACTCTGCAAAATCTCGAAAACACTCAAAATCCAAAGGTTTCCTGCTCTGCGATCCAAAAATTGACAGATAACACAATAGATCAGCAAATGCCCGTAACCTCCAGCAAAGTGGAGAATGGCAGCTATTCGCAAATTGCAGCTTTCTCCTCTCAGTCTCCCCAATCAATCGACAATCCCAAAAAGCAAAAGCGCTACTGCTTTCGTCAAATTTTACCAATTCCGCACTGTTCTCATGCAATTTTGATTGAAAATTATATCACCACTTGGGAAGAGTTTTCTACGATACTTTTCATCATGTGACTCTAACCCAATATATGCGAGCATTGCCATATGAAGTTGAGTCTGTTTAGTTTTTAAAAAGTATTGGTAATGGTTAGATACGACATTTCCATCAATACGGCCAAAATATTTTTGAAATTTACATATTTATTAATTAAAGTCAATATAGCTTATGAAACTTATATTAACTTAATGGGACCACCGGCTACTGTGGCCTTTAGTTCGAATTATTGAAATACCTCACGAATTGCTTGTTGTTGTGATACATATATTGAAGAAATTTATGGTGACATTGCTGGGAATTTATTATCTTATTATAGTTGAAATAAGTTGTGTTAGCACAAACGAATGACGATTGTTCTTTGATCACTCGTGGTTTTTATTTCTATGCCTGGTGAAAGCAGGAATTTTGAATTCCCTGAATGTAACTTGTTTTCCACCGCATAAATTAGGCTTGCAAGTTAACTGTATTGTTTTACTCATTCGAAATGTGGAAACGTCGGCAGCATTGGTCCATGGTACCAGAATGCGTGTTAAGCAAATGCAACTTAGTAGTTTTGAATGCGAAGTTTCAACTGGAATAACGCTGGAGAAACGTATTTTTATATTCCGTATTATCTTATTTCGGGACTATTTTACCGTTAGATTTCCAAAGGACACAGTTTCCTGTCTTGTTACATTTAATAAAGTCGCAAGGGCAAACTTTTGGTAAAATGCATAATTTGTTTAGACAACTTGTTTTTGAAAAAATTGAAATTCTGCATTTGTGAGCTCACTGGTCAAGGCCATCCGAAATGTTGAATCGATAAATTCAAAAAAATTCAAAGCTTGACCAAAATTATCTTTTCTAATTGTAATTGTTAGGCAGACAGTATTCTTTGATCAACTAAAAATATAGGACAGAGTACACATAAGCAAAGCAAAATTAACTGTTCTACGCTGTGAGAAACCGAGTCTGTTCCACCTTTTTCTGTTTTTCAGTGAGCAGATCTCGGTTATTTACGACCTCTGATTAAGTATATTACTCCTTCTGAGTAACTAAACTCTAGGTCTCTATCAATTTGAAGCCGAAAGATATTATTATTATTTATTTGCAGTTTTCGTCTAAATATATTGTAGCTCTTCTGATTTATCCTTTTTCTTCCACTGCAATAGTTGAAGTACAATATTTCAATCAGTTGCTCGCAATATATTTTTATGGTAAATGACCATTCTCGTGGTCTCAAATAAATGCGAACAGTAATCTCTTCACCACGCAAGTTTACTAAATTTCCGTTCTGATCAGTATTCACTGTGTAAGACCTTGTTTTCACTGAGGATAAGTTTAGCACTCCTTTCGTTACTTCCTTTTTGGTAACGCTATTCGTTGATTGCACTCAACATTGAACGCTAGCAACTATTTTCACATTCACTTTCCTCTTAATTTTTTTTTGTTATTTGTCAGTCATGTGGTCATACGGAGGTAACGTCCTTCTTCAAAATATCAAAAATGACTTTTTTCAAGATATTCTGCTTCTCAAAGATTTTAACTTCATAGATTTAATTAACATTACAATAATTTCTTAAAGTCGAATACCTTATAATCAGTTTTTTAATATACAAGGACGGTTCATTAAGTACCTGTGTTTGAAGATAGAGGACGATCCTGAGTGAAGTTAGTGTTATCATCGTGTGCTGCCATCTATCAGACGACGCTAAAACAAATTTGAGGCTGTTGATAGGTTAGTTTCGATTTGGCCATAAATTTGACCGACATGAGCAAAGTCACAGTTAGTGTTGTAACGGAAATTTGCTTCCGATACCGTACGTCTTTTAACGGAGTTTCAAAGGAGGTGTATTTAAGTTTTGTCATAACGTGCGACGCAACAGGTGCATCTCTGATGAGTTCAACCATCTGACTGATCCCATATTACACATAGTCTCTGCGGCAAAGCGTGTTTAATTTACGAACCATTGAGAAATAGCTTAGAAGGTGAAAAAGCTGCAAAATTGTTGTTTGTTTAATGAAATTTGCCTCACATTAATTTCGATTACCAATAGGTAAATTTTTTTTTAATAATAGTTGAAAACTGATTTTTTTATCTTTATTAATCCACCTCTGTTAACCACCACTTCTATGGAGGTCAAGTTCTGCAATTCCGCCTTCGTATCCGCCGCTAAAATGGTCTCCGCTACAACCCCAGTTTGAGCTACTCGCAGATGAAGACGATACAAACGACGAACAAGAGAACAGTGGTACAGAAAATAATTCTAACACTCAAAATTTAGACAATGACACCAAAACGTCACCAAAAGCTAAAAAGCCACCACATATTTATGTACAGGGGGTATAGGATATCAACATACCCAATAAAGTTTAGTGTTTTTAAATTTAAAGTAATGCTGAGACTCTTCCATCAATCATCCGATGCGTCGACGAAATAAAACACAAACACGAAGTTATAAATACGAGGGCGGTTCATTAAGTACCCGTGTTAGAAATAAAGACCCCATTTTTTTCAAAAAAAATAAAAACAATTTTCAACATAGTCCCCTTTTAGAAAGATACATTTCCTCAACGTTTCTGCCATTTTTTTTACCCCTCCAAAAAGTAGGATTTGTCGAACTCTCCAAAATACGCCTCTATCTCGGCGATGACTTCCTCTATAGAGTTAAACGCGAGCCATTTCTTCATGTTAAGGAATAAGAAAAATTCGCAGGGGGCTAGATCGGGTGAATACGGGGGTGCGGCAGCGATTAATGACGCAATTTATGCAGTTTGGCGGAGACAGCACCAGATGAATGTGCTGGTGCGTTATCATGATGAAACAACACCTTTTTTTTGACAAATGCGGCCGTGTCTTCTTTAATTTTTGATTGTTGCCTAGTCTCTCGAGTGTAATGATGAATCCTGGTTTCATCAACGGTGACAACTCGACGCAAAAAGTCCTTCGGATCTCACTTAAATTGCCCCAAACACAGTTCTGAAGTTTACAGTCGCATCCGCTTGTTGTCCAGCGTAAGCAATCGGGGCACCCATCGGGCTGACAATTTTTTCATCGCCTTATCTTGTAAAATATTCATTGCCGTTCCGGTCAACACACCTACGACCTTTGCTACTTCACGCACTTCCGTTCGTCGAGAAGCGAGAATCATGTCGTGGAGTTTTTCAATGATTTGCTCGATAACCACGTTTGCCGGGCATCCTGGCACGAAAAAACGAATGTTCGCCCATGTTTAAATTCGTTGAACCAACTGTGATCATAGATGGCGAGTGTCCCCATAAACAGCATCCAACTTTGCTTTTATCTCCTCGCATTTTTCCCATCCAAAAACAAAAAGCGAATTACTGAACAATACTGCTCTTTTTCCATCCTAGTGAAAATCACGAAACACGTCTGACGATGGCTGTCAAATCGAAACTTACTTATCAATCAGTCTGAAATTTGTATTAACGTCGTCTGATGGATGGCAGCACATGATGATAATACTAACTTCACTCAGGAACGTCCTCTATCTTCAAACACGGGTACTTAATGAACCACCCTCATAAATAAGAAACTTATTGTGTCCAAATTGCAAGGTGATAGCATAAAAAACAAAAAACTTTTTCTAATAAGAACATTAATTTAAATGGGGATTTGTATGGGTGGTACCTCTCCTGGTAGCCCTAGGGTCATGAAATTTACATGGTTGGTGGATATGGACCACAAACTCAAATTGTTCAATTCGATCCATAAACAAAAAAGTTTTTGTAATAAGCACATTAATTTGACCTTGGTTTGATAAGGGGAGTACTCCTCCCTGTGGTCCGATTCGTCCAACAAATGCATTGTGCATGGTACAAAGAAGCCTATGTACAAAATTTCAGCTCTCAAGCTCAAAAACCGATAGCCTAAATTACATGATCCTAGGGTTGCCAGCAGGGATACATCCCATACAAACGCACATTAAATAACAAAGTTACTAAGAATAAACGTTTTCTAGCGGATGCGTGAAGAGTATAACATCTTCGGCATAGTGGAAGATACCCTTCTTTCTGGTTTTATTCTAAAATTACTCTTTAAAATCACCGTATTTATTTTGATTTAGCGATAGTTTAATTTGTTTACCTTTATTTGCTTTGCTTACTTAAACTGACTAGGACTGTGAGTAAGTTACAACATTCACTCATTTTTGACGTGAATAATTGATCTCACACATGAAATGAAATAATTATAATTGCCTACAAAATCAGTACCAAGCTTAAATCGTGCGTTTTATACTAGATTTATAATTCCTAGGTAGCCGAGAGTGTAAAGCACCATCCTCTAATACATGGCAACGTAGGTTCAACGCTTGGCTGTGGTTTCGTTTTTTAAACACTTTTAATATATTCATTTTAAATAAATTTTCCATTATTAATAATATAAAATAATTATGCATTTTTTTTTCACTTGAATTTGCATTATTGTATATAATTATTCTTATAAGATGAACGAGATATTCTATAGTAGATTTTCATTTCTCGCGCCAGATCCGGGCAGTGAACACATCATTTGTTCTCTTTTCCTCGTTGAGATTCCCCAGAACATTCGACCATTTCTTGCAGTCTGGGAGGAAAATGACCTGAACAAACTCGCCAAAACAGCGGACAAGATGATCGACACTTTCAATGTAAATGTAACCTTTGCTATTAACAACCTGTGCAACCGAAATTGCTGATTCCTTACGTCTACTTTCGTAGAAATTAGACAGCCTTCAAGGGGTTGTTAAACAACTTCAATAGGCTGAGCTGGATCAAGGGGACGGTCGGGCCAACGAACTAGGCGCGAAGATGCAGGTCGCCATGTTCTCGTTCGCAGTGAAATCACAGGCAGCGATTCAACCTCACAACCACTAGCGATTCATAAAAGTCACCTCCATATAACCGATCGTAAGTCCCACATCCAGTTTTACATCGACTCTGGATCAGTTGTGTCTCTCATACCCCGCTCGTTGGTTAATTAGAAGAATATGAGAAACAATTTACTATTATATGCGTCAAACCAGACGGTTATCTACACCTATGGTACTCAAGTGGCAGAGCTGGGTATTGGACTCCATCGTTGTTTAATGTGGGCTTTCATAATAGCGGATGACCAAACAGCTATCATTGATGCAGACCTGCTGGCTCATTTTCAATTGCATATCAATATAAAAAACAAACGGCTAATCGACTCACTAACGGGATACAACAACCACGTATCTATCTTCTGCGAATCACTTGTCAGTTTCAACTGTTGGAAGTACGTATAAATTGCAAGCCTGTTGCACAAATTTATCGATGTGATAATACGTGGAAGGAAGCCTGTCGGTCATAAGAAGGTATGTCATTATGTTGAAACCGTTGGCATCCCCATCTCCGATCGACCACGACGTCTCCCTGATGAAAACTGGTTGTCACCAAGCTGAAATCGACTTCTTGATTACGGAAGGAATATGTCGTTCTTTAAAGAGTCCTTAAGCCCGTTGCATATGGTTACGAAGAAATATGGTGGTTGGCGTTCATGGGGACTGCTCATATCCACGATTTCACAGAGCAGCTACATTAAAAAAAAAATTTTTTTTTTATTGGGCCTGAAAAAGCTTATATCCAATGGCAGAGAGTGACATTCCGAAGACAGCAGATGCACTCCTTTCAGTTTGGTTGAAATTCTAAACATGCCTTTTGGTTTGAAGAACGCCTCCCATCCTGCCGATGCTATTCTCAATTATGTTCGTCCTGACACAATCATGCAATTGCGTCGTTTTCTTGGTATTATCAATTACTGTAACAAAACTTTTGGTATTGTTAAATCCAGTTTGATCGTTTTACACGATGCCCAGAAAATATTCCAATTACCAACATAAATGCTGAAACCATAGCACAATTTTTTTGTAAAATCCATTGCAGCCAAAAAACTTTGATGGATTTTACAGTTCGAAACACCGAAAACTATCACCAAGGAGCAAAGCACTCAATTAGAGTCTGCTCTATTTAAGGAACTAGCAAATCTTGTTGATTTAGTTCTAGCCGTGCGTTTAAGACTTCAAACTTGCTTCAAAAAGGAAATACAGTCATCTGCTGCCGAAATGCTGTATGCAGCACAGATTCGTTCACCAAATGAATTTTTCGATGACATGGATGCCACACCAATCTCGGCAAATTTTATAATAAGTTTTCTTGAGCATATGACAATGCGACCAACTCGGACTACTCATTATATTAACCAGAAAGTATTTGTGCTGGAAGGTACTATGTCATTAAAATTGCTTTCGAACCAATATAGACGCAATTCCAAATCACTGTCTCACAGAAACCGCATTCTGGGGAATTTGAATTTGGCCGTTTTTTGAGACCTCTTTCGGTTAAATTCTCCCTTATGTAAAGTTAATGAATTTAAAAAATTACCAAAAATTGTAGTTAATTGTTTTGCACTATAATTTGCATTTCTGTTTAGGAAAAATTTGCATCCACCATATTTGAAATATCAAGAAAAAAAAACTAGCAGCACACCATCAAGCAACGCTGGAAATGTCAGACACCTCGCATATGCAATTCTTTGGGTCATTTTCGAAGGTTCGAATGTGTTTGCAATTTAATTTGATGATATGAATAAAGTACAAATGTTTTTAATAAATGTGTAGAACGTGATAAGTTTAACTAAAAGTTTTAATAAAAGCATTAATGAAATGTGGCGCCTGCAATTTGTGTTCATGCTTGCGAATGCAAGAAAACAAGAAGATAAAGACAAAACAAAATAAAAAAAGTGAACAGAAAAATCTAAGTATAATTATTTCATTATTTTTATACAAATGTAAATGATAAGCGCAATAACCCTTCAAAGTGCCAGTTTTCTTTAAATAATTTATGTTTTGTTAAATTATTTTGTGTTTGTTATAAATAACATGTTTGTCAAGCTCAACTGCAATGATGCAAAGTGCAATGATATATACTCAAAACTAAAAACGCATTTCATTTTAAAAATTAATTTATAGGCATAGAATTTAAGTTATTATTATAATAATAAAAAATAAGAAAAAAAATATATATATTGTTACATACAATGTATGTATTTTTACTTAATTAAAAAAATCATTGAAATTGGTAAGGCAGTGTGCAACCAAAAAAGGAGCTTGGTTATGTGCTTGCGTTGATATTTAAGACAAAATGCGGATGTATTCTCTGAATTGCCGTATTAAAATTGCACCCACGTCGCTCTTGGAAAACGCATATCAAAGACAATGAAAAGCAAGCAATGGATACAGTAATATCTTTATATATAAAACTCGAGTGTATGGAATTTTGTCACCATTTTTCTCCTACACGGCTGGATCGATTTTGATGAAGTTTTTTTTTGTTGTACTTATGGGGTCACCTAGATGGGTCTTAGAAATAGTTGGACCCGGTAGATGGCACTGCTATCGAGATCTATGCAGTCTTTTACTAATTTTTTAAAATTTTTTTATCTAGCGCAATATATTCTAAACCGATTTTAAAATTTTTTTTTTTTTAAATCAACACTATTGTTTTCATTTTTTAAACTTTAATATACCATTTTTTAATATTAAGTTTTTTGAAAACCATTACAAGGTCAAGCACAAAACGTTTTTACGTTTATTCGTTGCTATGCTTTGGTTGTTGTTATTGTTAAAAAAACAGAAATATTCAAAATTTCAGATTAATCTGACCAAGCGCACCTTACCGGCCATATAAAACGAAATTTTTAGGGATTGTTATTCTAAATACCTTTTGTGAATTTTGCTTAGTGACTGGAATAAATCATGTATTGTTTTTTTCAAAACATGCAGTTTACTTATAAGCTGAGTAAAACGTATTAATATATAGTAATACGCATAATACACGGAATTTTGTGAGAGTATAATTATCCACACGACAAATGTTTTCGAAACCAGAAAGAAGGGTGTCTTCGACTATGCCGAAGATGTAATACTCCTGACGCATCCCCTTTAAAATGTTTTTTGTATTTAAGCTATGCGGTCCAGTAAACATAGCATCTTAAAATTAACATGATTGATGAATATGGATCAGAAACTTATTGTATTCAAATTTCAAGATGATAACACAAAAAACAAAAAAGTTTTTCAAATAAGAACATGAAATTGAGTAGGGGGCTAGCATGTGAGGTGATCCTCCTACTGGTTCGATTCAGACATGGCTAAAGGAACTCGTCTCACCGCACTGATCAAAAATATATATACTTATGCTTCTCTTCTCAACATACAAAAGCCGCAAGAGAAAATCGCAAACTGTAAAACTGGACAAGGTGAACATACGGATAACACAAAATATTTCGAAAAATAAGAAAAACGTGTAATGAACTGTACAGTGGTACAATATATGTATAATACTCATTCATGGTCACCACTATTCAGTTTCATTCATTGCATGTGCTCTAGACTTGAGCACTGAACAACAAAAAGTTGTAATTCATGAATGTATATACAAAATTTTAATATGCGGTAGAATGTTGTGTGAGAGTAAGATATTTTATATAAGTGTGCTGTATTCTCTCTCTGTTACTGAGTATGGGTACTGTGTTCTCAAAGAAATATATATAATGAAACAATCAGTATAACATCAACGATTAACACGATGTGAGTATAGTTATATGCAAGTGGTAAAGTGCGCAGTCGATAAAGAAACAAAGAGAACGAATAACAAGAAGAATACTGAAATAAAATGCGTTGTGTGCGAAATGTAAGTATTGTTGACCTGGTTGATAAGGGATGCGAGACAGTGTGGGGAAACTGTGCCGTTGCTCTCGATTTTGCCGACGTATCTCTTTGTCTTCGGTCGTAGTTCTTTCATTTCGTTTACCGTTCGTAGAGTGAGAGTGAGAGACATGATCATTCAAAATACAGGAGTGAAGTGTACGCTGAAATGCTATAATCATCTTTTCATCGTACCCACATTCAGTTTCATTCCAAATCAGTGTACAAAGGAACATGTGAATCTGTAGAACATTTTCATTGCAGAAGTAAAACTCACTCAACACTTACATTCACTACAAATAGGAATAGCAAAACATGTATGTGTTTTAAACTGAATCATCTACAACCCGATTTGAATTCACCCAAAAACAAATCTAATGTGTACATTGATTGGAATATGAACACCAAAAACAAAAACTCATTTCAGAGTGTATTATTTATTTTATTTATTTATTATTACTGCTAACATTAAGTAAACTTAGAGTTAACAGGAGAGATGTAACACTGGTTGTTAGGGCCTTTGGCTACAGAGTGTTTTATTATTTGCAGATTTGATTGCAGTCATATAAGAGTTTTTTATAGCATAGTTTCATTCGCGGTACTCTTTTAATGAGTGTAAAAATGTCGCGGAGCGTAGGTTGCAAATCACTTGTGAATTTTTATACTGTTCACGTAGTAGTTTGTCAAGAAGTTTGTAACAAACAAAAGGAGAGCTCGACGAGACGAGTTGATTAAGACATATCCATCTGTCCGTCTGTATGTATGAAACTATTTCCTCAGTTTTTGAGCTGGAGAGTTAAAATTTTGAATAAAGTTTTCTTTTACTATACGCTACACGAATCTGACCACCAGTACAAACCCAAATTCAAAGTTTTTAAGTTAACGAACTGAAATTTGGAAACTATAAGCGTCTGGCCCATAATTAACAACCATATTAATTCCAAGATCATAGGATAGCATATCTACCATATAAAAATTGAGATAGTATGTGTAGTGACTCTATCCTTAACTTAAGTCCAAATTAATATTGTAATATTTCTGTGTACTCAGCCACAGGAGCGTAGACAAAAACATTGTATAGGGGATGCGTGAAGAGTTGTTGTTTCTGGTTTGCCCCTTTAGTTAGTATTACAGATGTGCAACAATGTAATCATATACATCATACAGCGTTATTAAGACATCATGTACGTCTCTACAGTGTGTATTAATCTCGCTTGTTTTGTGTGTTTTTCAATATGGATTTTTTCTATAAGTACGTGTAATCTATGGTATACTTGTGACTTGTGAAATATTCTTTAACAATTGAACATAAAAACTTAAAATGGTAAGCTTCAAATAAAAAGTCGAGATTAAACATCGTGCCAAAAAAATCCGATGTGGCTATATCGGAAATTTGTGGAGTTAAAAAAAAACCAATAATTTTAGTGTGTGAGTAACATTTTTTTATACGGAAAAGGAGGATTTTAAAATGTCTGAGCTTCATAGAATGGCAAAGGTGGTTTATCAATGGTTTTTGTTACAACACAACAAAAACTATTCAATGCTTCAATATTAATGGAAAAAGCACAAATTTGAAATTTTGCAAATCTGATCGAAATGAAGAGGAAAACATTCCACTTAGGGTTATGAAGAATATAATGGAAAAGGAAATAGAAAAATTGGATAAGATATCTGCAGATATTCTATGGACGGTGACTCTCCAAGTAAGATATTCTAATGATATTTTTAAAGTTAAATATTGTTATGATTTAATCTGCATAATCGGAATAAAATCAATAAGTGGAATGAATGATACTGAGTAAAAGACCGTTCAATTGCATCAACACTATAAGCGTGTTTTCCTTAACGGAACCACCATTTTTAATGTGGTTATTGAGTGAGTCGCAACTGAAAATGTAAGCCCTAAAAAGCAGAGCACTGCAATTGCTCCACAAAAAGGCAGTAATAACCGTAGCAACAAAAAAAAGAAAAGGTAGAGAAAAATCACCTCTTATGTATTAAAATCATGTATTAACTAATGAAAAGTTACAAATAAAACCAGAAACAAATCTAAGCGTGTTTTAAACCTAATTATATATATAACTGTCGCTAGTGTGAACAATTCGGTGACTTGAATGGAATGTATACAATATGGGATCTCCGAAATGTTATTAAAAGTAAAATTCATTTAAAAAATTTGATAATACATTTTTACAGTAATATCAAGTGTATACGAAATTCTCTTCTAAGTTATGCGGGAGATATATCACTTCTCTTATAATATTGCACATTATGTATATGTATTTTTTACTTGTTACTTTTGCATTCCTTAAATCATCGTAGTTCTAAAGCAATATTGAAATAAGATAATTTTCGCCTTGCTTTTTCTTGTTGTTGTCGACCCAAAAATGATTCTCAGACTCATATGATAGAAACAGCATAAAATAAACCAAAACGTTGCTTAACAATTGAACCAATGTACAGAGCTATATACGGCAGGAAGTCATGTTAGTCACTATATACATATATGTATTTGTTAATACCTACATGTGGATATGTACATATATTGTTTGAATATACAATATAGATGTGTATATACCGCCTTGTGGCAATCATGCGCACACCAAATTTTAATAAAAGTACTTATACAAAATTTCAAAAACAAAATTAAACGAAGCAAGCAAACGAAAAGACGACCGACCGAATGAAAAAATATACCAAGGATTGTTGAATCGCGTTGCCAACTACTACAACTCTGTCTCTCTCTCTCACACTCTCTTTGTAGTGGCAGTGGCCTTCGTTAAGATTAACCGATACTATAGAAGGAAAGAGCTTTGAACGAAACGAAAGAAGCGTCATTCCTGTCACGCCTGTCACGGTTGCTGTGTAACAAGCGCTGCTATTGTCGACTGCCGATCGCAACGCACTACGTTACGTTTAACCAATCAAGAAACAGAGCAATCTTAACTGGCAAGCAGCCATTTTGAGTGGTGTTTAAACTCACTCTTATCATACACACTCCTGTCACTATACCACTGCAGTATAGTAGCTGTTACAGAAGCTAGTAGGTTGGTAGGTAGAAAAATAAGCCACGCCTGCGACGTACGCCACTGCTTGCTGAATGAAATGAATAATGAAAATTTGTCCTCCCCAAAAATATTGTAAACTAAAGTTAGGCAAGAAAAACTCATCATAGAATTCTTTATCATTGCCGAGACACACTCCACACACATGGACAGGTTTGACTACTTCTCTGTCAATTGAAATTTGAAAATTTGTATTGTTTTCGTTTGGCTCACGAGTAATGCGTTCGTTTGCTCTTTTAACAGTTCGAATGAACAACTTCGAAATAACGAAAGTGCAGCGGCCACCAAACACACGCGAAGCACCGAATTTTAAACACAACGAAACGCAAAACGAACGTCGCGACGCGATAAACTTATGTTTCACGTTTAATTAGAGGTAAAAAGAAAATGAGGAGTAATAAGGATATTAAGGTATAAAAAACAAACAAAAAAGAAGAGAAAACGAGTCAAGAGATGTTTCAGTGTACACAAACAGCAGATATAGAGGAGAGCCAAATACGCAGCGCATAAAAGGCGGAAAAGGCCCCAAAAGTCAACGCAAGGCGTTCAATTGTTTTGCCATGTTACATACTTAATAAAAATTTATATATACGTATAACAAAATTCAACTCTAGAAGCAGTAACACATAATTATTTCCATACACACTAGATTGGAATTCTGACTAAGTAAAGTGTCCGTCAGGCCTAAAGTAAGTTGCTGCCATAGTCAACGTATCATCCTTACCGTAATATCGTTGTTGTTGTCGTTATCGTCGTTTTCATTGCTGCTGCCGTTGCTATTTCAGTTTTACAATAATAATTCGTGTTCTCGTTTAAAAAATTCGTTTAATCGTGCGTGGAAAACTTGCAGAGATATAATTATACCAATTACAGGCTTCCATTGTACAGCTCGTGTTATCGAATCCAATCTATTTTATAATTTGTCTGACGCGCCGCCCCATTTGTAATTCATACTTGCAAAGATTCCGATACCTTTTTAAGGAAACGGCGGGCAAAGTGCATCAAAATAACACATCCATCCATCCCATTCGGAAAATCATCATTCAATTGAAGTGAAATTCAAATGAGATGCCGTCGCTTATTTTGTCGCTTCAAATTTTGTCCTCTTGAATCCTGTACCAATGAAACAAATATCAACAAAAGAAAGTGCAACAGTAAAAACGCTAAAATAATAAAAAAGTTTCTACTTAATAATCGCGATTTCAGCGTATGATCACCATCATCATCTCAGAACATCAGTTAATCGTAGTGTTTGATTGGCATCTGCAATTTGAGTGACATTAATGATAAACAATAATAATGAGACGCGCTGCGCCGTTTGTTTTTATTAAATCTTTGTTGTTGTTTGTTTTTTTTTTTTAATTATCCCTTTTTTTTTTTTTTTTTTTTTGTTTAATTAATATAACTAAAGAATGAAAGAGGATAAATAAATGCAACATTCAGTAATAACAAAGAAAGTACAAAAATTAAAACAAGCATATGCAATAGTTTTTTTAAGTGTCTATTTTTTGTTTCTTTAAAGAAGTAGCGAGTAGCGGTAAACTTTCTTTTTTCTCCCTTTTTCATTCACATACTAGCCGCCTCCGGGGATTAACAGGCAAAGAGCAAAGCGTTGTATGAAGAATGGAAACGTAAAGAAAGTAAAATTGTGATTTTTTTTTTTTTCAAATAACAAAAAAATAATACATTTAAAAAAGGAATAAATAAATGAAAAATAAATACAACAAATTTGAAAATTAAAATAAAATAAATAAAATTGGTATCTTGCATCTTGCTTATGCAGGATAATTTTTAAATTGTCAAAGTAATCGCTTCAAAATTTATTCACCAACGACTTTCGACGCCTCCAGGGCGTTTAAACTGGAGGAGGATTTCGTCGGCGGCTGCATGACAATGTCGATGTATTCGACAACGGATAAAATGAAAATGTCGGCTCCCAGTTGTTTTCCAGGACGTTACAGTCCATCGTATCGAAGTTCTGAACAGATGCGTCGCTGTATGCCAAATCCATCTGTAAGTACACTTAACACCATATAGTAAATTGTATTAAATAAGAAACGAAGTTCCAAATGTTTAAAATTTTATTGTACATATACAATATGTTTCTTTGAAATATGTAGTTGTTAATAGTCAAGGTATTGCAAAAAGTATACAATATTTATCGTATATGAAGAAAACACTAATTACTTTCATATAGAAAAAGAATATCAACCCGGTATAAAAATAATATCCTTTGCAAAATTTGGGTTCACCATTAGTTTGTACATATTATAAAGAAAGGAATAACCATAGTGGATTTCAGTGGTATGTATCGAAAAGAGGCTCTTCAGATCGTTCTAAAAAATAATATACATATTTATATTATTGTTTATAAGTAGGTTATTTATTTTTATATATACATATTGAAATTTCAAACTCTGTGTTCTACCATACACATGTTTTATTCTGAGAATAAAGCGAGATCAATCAATATAAAACAAGACATAAACAGACATAACTTCAAAATCTGTGTAGAAGGCCCAAGACATGGAATCTTTTTAGGCTCTTGACATGTGCACTATTGCCTAACAGACTTATTATGCAACTTTGCAATTGTTATATATATTCTACTCATTTCATCCATGGACATCCAGGTCTTTGCGCATTTCAAAATTTCACAAATACCAAGGAGCGCATGCTACACTACTTGGAGTCACAGACTAGTATCTTCATATCTCAATATTTCAGTTGCTGATCGTACTCAAAGATGAGTTGCATAAGTCAATACTGGCTTCAAAACTGCATTTTTAGCCGAACTTTGTTTTCTCAGTTGAGAGCGAAATAGAAGGTACCAGAAAATGTTTTTAGTTTTTGTTTTCAGCTGCTTCAAAAAATATACTTTAATTTGGGTCTTCTAACTAAGCGTCCGAACTAGATGCGACCCGAGGTATTATAATTTTGTAATCTATCTATCAAACCTTATCATGATCCATATTCATCGCTAAATGGTAAATCTATATAAATGCTCATATGTATGTCTCCTTTTGAGTTTGCTGATTTTTATAGTGAATAGTGTTATACATTTTTTCTTCTTAAATTCCTACTCAGCGGGACGAGACTGATACTCAACAAACTCCACATCCAAAATCACTCCTTATTAGAAGAACCTTTTTGTTTTTTAAGTTATCAAACTGAAAGTTGGGCATTATAAGTTTCTGATTAATCACTCGTTTAAAATTCCGGATCCTAAGGTTACTGAATCATATAGACCCCACACAAATTAATGTTCCTATTAGAAAAACTTTTTTGTTTTTTATGTTATCGAACTGAAAGACTGGATACTATAAGTTCATGATCCATATTCATCAACCATGTAAATTTCAAGATCCTAGGATTACCGCATCATATAGCTTACATCGTGGATATGTCCATTCGTCCTTCTATCTGTACATTTGCGGGTGTATACATGCTATACTTTCAGTTTGTCAGCTATCGCTCTCAGCTCTGATGGTACAGACGCGTTTGATTGTTATGCTCAGTTGGAATGTTAAAATTTGAGATTTTTTCGTTCTGGAACGGTGGCCCTTACAAGAGATCTACTGGAAATCATGATTGATGTTGTTTTATTTTTCCATAGAAAAACATTTTGTTTCCAAGTTTTTTTTTTTTTTTTTTTTTTTTTTTTTTGTTGCTAAGTGAACAAAGGAGATGAAATGTGTATAAAGGGTGAAGTGGAACAAAGTTATTATTCAGTCATATTTTAACTGAACTTTAGATTCATAATCTGTTTTTTTTAACTTAAAAAAAAATTTACCAAAATTGCAGTCTACCTTTTGATTAGAATATTTAAAGGAGCTTCACATTTAAGTTTCACTTCCCATCTAAGCCTTCTTAGTCAATTATAGCAACATTTGATCACTTTGTTTTCAAAAATTAATTTGAATCATTTGTTGTATAATTTCACAACTTTTATTTAGTTAACAAGATGAAATCAAATATTAAATACTAATTTAATGAGTGACTTGCTGCTAAGGCCTTCGACTATTATACACTATGCGCATATTTACACAAATTCTTTCAAAAATTGCCTCCCTTAAGAAAACTTTTTAATTTATTCTGGCTGATACGTTACTATCACATTCTTATCAATACGTTAAAGTAAAATTAATAAATTAATTCTTGTTAACAAAAACGAACAACCTACAATAAAAGAAATGTGGTAGTTAAACAAAGGATATAGCATTGCATGTGCCATGAAGTATTTATTAACTCAATCATTTCTGATATTGATAAAGAGTTCTAGTAATAGAACTATGGCTAAGTATGTTTATTTGGCTATAACAATGCATTAAACAAAAAAAAAATTAAATAAAATAGAACGAATACTAAATGTTATTTGTGTTTGAACAACTTTTAGTGGAGAATACACTTATAGAGCGATAAAGGAACAAACATTCAATTCCATTATACTTTCAGCACAAAGTTACTCTTGCTAGTTTGTACATCGCTTAACTTGTCGTTTTTGTTTTCAGACGACACATCAGACCGTTGTCATTCATGCTTCTATCGGTACCAATCACAATTGGCTCAACAACACATTTATATTGTCAGTAGCAACACACATAATACAATAATGTACTTGTTCTCACAACAATATGTCTTATAACTTAATTCATTCATTCATTCTATATAGGAAAGTGATAAGCTTTAAAGTATTAAACAAGATAAACTGCTTACTTTGGTTTCAGAAAAACTTACGTTCATTTCATGAAAGAAGTTGTTATGTTTCAGCATACATAGGTTTGTGCATGAGCGTAGGGTAGGGGCAATATTACCCACCCCCTTGCTCGGTGTTGATATTCTATGATTTATTAAAAATCAATAAAAGTTCGAAAAATACCAAAAAGTCAAAATTGGACTTGTTAAAACGCTGCTGGGTACCTCCAAATTATTACAACTTTACTGAAGTTGCCGAAAATGCTAATTGAAACGAAAATTTAATTATAGTTGGTTGTAGACTTACGCACGTATAATCTATAATGTTCACTGAAAAGTAGTAACTGGCGTTTTGGGTTCATTTCTGACTCGATATCGCTTTAAAAATATCCATGAATTCTGAAAAAAAAAAAAATTTTTCATCACATTATCATCAATCTGCAATCAATGATGCGAAGGACTTTTCGGAAAAAATACCGGTGGACTATGATAAATACAGCTCACCCGAAGACAATCGACAAATTGTGTCATTTACAATATCTTCCTTTGTTTTCTGTGGTACACATGACTTGCCTTTAAGAGGTAAAGAGCAAGGTGATTTGGTTTTCAAACAGCATATTGAAAACGGTAAGAAAAATGATATTCAAAACCAAACTATTTTATCAATAAAATTGAAATCATAGACTTATGCTGACAATGCTGAGTCGTGTGGCATAGCTGAAAAAAACAGTTTACCATAGGAATGTACGTTTTAAAGACGATGATAAAAAGCAATCCGAGAAGAATTTCTCGTTTTCGTAGAATTGACAGAGGAATTCATGATTTTTAAAAAACGAAGGACTTCAACCTGACAAGTGTGTTGGCCAACGGTACAATATAAAAAGCTTTGTATTTTCATTGCGCAAGCCACAGCCTTAATTTGGCCGTAAATGATTTATTTTCTAGAGAAGGGAATGCTGCAACGAGGAAGGGTGCTTCCCAACTATATTGCGCTACTACTAAGTCAGAATTCATTATATGCGTTCGATTGATAGCCAAATACTCAGGCATATTAGAACCTGTTACCAATGCTTTACAATCAAAAACTATCGACATGTATTCATGCATCAGTCATGTTAAAAAAATTATATCTCTCATAAAAGATCATCGCTGCAACGCGGTCGAGGAGAGCAAAATTATTTTAAAAAATTCTACCAGAACTGCAGCTGAAATTGAAATTGATTTACAATTTTGCTATGTACGTCATTGGCTAATTTTAAAGAGAAATCAAAAAAATTCTGTCAATACTACCATTTAGAATTTTCGAAAACGAAGCCGAGTTATTGTTTTAACTATGGAAGAACAAGGGTATGACAAGAGAAAGAGAACTATATTTTACGGAAGCGTTAAAGGAGGCGAAAATATTCTTTCCTGCTACCAAAGGTGCAATTTGAATTTCCTTGGCAGAGGCTTGTATAATAAGTAACATTGAAGTATGCATAAGATTCGTTTTTCCTTGCCAAACTTCCCCCCTGAACAAAATCCTGGGTTTGTCCATGGATTTGTGAGATGATAGTGTGGAATTTGGTGTGAGTTTTCAAGAAGCATACACAATTCGAAAGAAGTTTTTATTTCAGACGCGATTCTTTTATTGTTAGTAAAACACAAACTGATGAGACGAAATTTGTGCTGTAAATGATGATCGAGTTGTAATATATATGACAATCGGTTTTGCTATGTTCATACGCCTGTCCTTCCGTGTTCATGCTCTCTATTTGAACTTAGCTTTGACATTTGCAATGTTAAAATTGCAGTTTTTCGATTATAAGAAGCTGTAGTCCCATACGAACCGAAGTTTTGTTTAAAATCAATTTTTACGTTCGTACAATGTTTCAATTAAACAATGTTGTTTGTTGCTAACTTTTTCAAGTGATTGACAAATACTACGGTATTATATTTCTGAGCAGCCCAGTTTTCAAATTGCTTCTAATAGATATTTGTTACATCACATTTTCCGTTGCTGTTCCCGCCATTCTTTAACGGAGAGGTTCATGATCAATTTAATAATTTTTATTTAATTTCTGTGTTTGAAGAGATTTAAATCAGAATGGTTATGCACCAATCTTAGGCGTTAATAATTAACGGTGTTAGTCCTGTATGCAACTAGCATATTTTATTTGATGTACAATAAATTAATTTGATGCTCCTCGACTATTCCTCTTCCAAAAAGCCATTAGCAATAAATACAATATGTTGGCCTATTCGGAGAAACAAAGGATAGCTTTTTTCAATATTCAATTGTATTGTGAAATTGCTGAGATTCTAGACGTACAATATTATTTTACAAAAATAAAACTTTTGTCCAAAGTGTTTTTCGTATTTGAAACGACCAACCTGAAGAAAGTTGTTTAATTACGGCTCCAGAGTGTGAAGCTTTATACATACTCTTTAATCTTTTTTTTTTTTGATCCAGTTATTTACTAAGTTACATTTTGAGCTGCGTAAGACCTCTTGATGATCCATAAAGTTTTTTCATTAAAGGAACTAAGTTGGCCCAGTAAATTAATCTTTACTTCCACCATCATATCGAATAAAATATTTTTCCGTCATTAGCCTTGCTTGGTTTAAACTAGGGTTGCCATTTTAATGGATTCGGTGGTGGAAGTGCATTCTTGATGTATGTATGTATGTAGAGGCAAATTTCATTTAACAAACAAAAATTTTGCAGCTTTGCCGCCTTCTTAGTTATTTCACAAAAGTTTGAAAATTAAATCGGCCCTGCCCCAGAGTCCCCCGACACCCTCCACCCGCAGGCCACCTTTTTGTTTCGTTTCGCAGATCAGTTAGACACTTGAAAAAAGCAAGACACAGGCAATGACAAAACGTAAATACATCTCAATTACATTTTCGTTAAAAGACATGCGCAGGCGGATGCGGAGGTACAATTTCTTGAGGAGGCGAAAACTCTATTTTAAAGTCCGATCTAAATTCAGAATTATAGTTTCTTTGGAGTTTTGTTTAAAATCTCGTAATATTTCTCTTCTCTTTTCACGAAGCGATTTATCATAGCGTACGTTTTTAAGCCGTCCTTATTTTTGTAAGTCAATTTGAAATGTAGCTTATAAAGTGTTTTTCAATAAGATTTTCGATTGTTTCGCGACTGGTTTGACATGGTGAAAAAATATTTGTTACGTATCGATGCCGGCCAAACTAGGTAAGAAAAAACAAATCGTTTACCATGGTTCGATACCGCGTATATGCCTGGCCACCCACATTCTCGGACCAATGATACCACCGGCCTATATTCCGCACCACACATATTGTCATATTTATCAATTTGAGACATACTAGTGTGCTTAGCATGACTACCCCTTTGTGACGAATTGAGGACTATCCTAAACCTCATCGTTGTGTGGGGCTACAACATTTGGTTGTATACCGCAACTCCAAAGCGAGCTTGCAAGCTAATTCTACCCGCGATTTGGGTATAAAACACAGCCACCACGATCAGCACGAAAACAACAATAACAAACTGTTCCCCCAAAACACAAAGCATGCACTCGTAGAATATACTCTCAACATCTCCATTTAACCTCACTTATCTTCTTTTACCACATTTTCCACCTCTCGTTTATACAACCACCATCAATGCAACAGAGCTTCGGCAAGGGCTCTGTGGATTGGAATGAATGGTTCCCAAACACATCGATTATCGTGAAAACAACGCATCATAATACGTCTGCTTTAACCGTTGAATAATGAAAATAATTCATGAGCACATACTTTACATTCCGAACTAAGGTCCATTACCGTTACATTTCCGTGGGCTTCTGATCACCCGTGGTACCAGAATATAGACTCTAGTTAATCTTCCCGTAGGTACTACCAATTTGAAACAGCCGCGCGAATAATGGGTTGGTGGCCCATACTGAGTTATAAACCTGGCAAGTCTGGTACTCGTAGGTACTACCAGATGAGCCCCCCAAAAGTTCCAAATTATGGACCTGGCTAGTCTCGTGCAACAAGTACTACCAATTCTAATCCCAATGTTGAAAAGATCATGGGTTGGTGTCCCATACCAGATTATAGACTCTGGCAGGTCTCGTACCCGTAGGTACTACCAAATCAACCCCTAAAGCCACGTGAGGTTCATGAGTTGGTGTCCAATTTTATCTTCCAAGCACAGGAAGAATAATATGATATACATATTCTTCCATTCAATACCCGGAAGGGGAATTCCGAACCTCAAAGTTACTTTTCGGGATGTAACGGTACTTTCAATATTTGCAGTGGATTCTCGGTCCCCCAAAATCGACAGTTTTGTTTATTAACAAAGCCGTTGATCCAAAAATGAAATTCGGCGCTGAGATCTGATCATGATCCGAAGAATTCAGTTGCTGAGTTAACTGAAATTTATACGGGTGCATGCCCAAATACCGATGCAAAATTCGCCACATACTGATCGTTGAGAAGCTAAATTCTTGCGAACGTCGTGTAATCGATATTTCCGGGTGTTAGCGCACTCTTTCGCCACCGTAGTTTCGTTTGCGTAAAACATTTGTACAATTTCGATACGTCCATGATGATATTTACAAGTCTACTGAGCACACAATATTTATGAAATTAAATGTCAAAAAATTTATAGGGTTACAGTATTAAAACACCTTTCACATCGTTAATGCGAGAGCTAAAACCTATTAAACTAACTTCATTCAAAGGTGTATTTGCTGTGTAAATTGCTTAAACTGATTTTATTGAACATTGCTTAAACTAACTCCATACAAAAATTGCTTAAACACATTGAAATGTACTCTTTATGTAGGAAACAGGTGAAGAAGGCCTAAAACAATAAACAAACAGATTGGCAATTTTGAAATTGGAAAATTTTTGTTAAAATTTTAATGTATATAGATATAACAGGGTAAAGAACACTGTTTAACGTCTTTTCACTCCAACAAAGTTTTACCAGTCAACATGAAGTTGGCATGTATATGTATTTTTCCATGAAGAATGTTTATATGTCATCCAATTTGTTGCAAGTTTTTATACATTTTTCATATTTCTTTATATAATGGTATGCGTCAAACACCTCCAGTTCTTAAATTTCATTTAGATAGCACAAAAAACAAAAAGTTTTTCTAGTAAGAACGGTAATTCAAATGGGGGTTTGTATGGGAGGTACCCCTCCTGTTAAGCCTAGGATCATGAAATTTACATGGTTGGTGGATATGGGACAGAAACTCAAAATATCCAAATTTTCAAAGTTCGATCCATAAATAAAAAAGTTTTTCTAATAAGAGCATTAATATGACCTTGGGGTTTGTATGGGGGTACCCCACCCAATGGTCCGATTCGGCTCATTCCATCAAATGATTTGTCCGAGTTAAAAAAACATCGTTAATTATCTTTACACGTTTAAGTGAAGACCATAATATATGTATAAAGATGATCCTGACTTTAAATAATATTTTGCAATGAGTTTGTGACATGATGAGTTTCTGGTCCATATCCACCAACCATGTAAAGTTTATGATCCTAGGGCTACCAGGAGGGGTACCTCAATACAAACCCCCATTTAAATTAACGTTTTTATTAAAAAAAATTTTTTTTTGTATTTTGTGCTATCGAAATAAAATTTAAAAAATGTAAGTGTTTGACCCATATACATTAGCCACTAAAATTTCAAGACCCTCGGACTATCAGGAGGGGTACCTCCCGATAAAAGCCCCCTACTTATGGGAAAAACTTTTTTGTTGGACACAATCAGTTTGAGATTCATATGCATTAACCATGTAAATTCCAAGATCTTAGGGTTACTGGATCGTATAGCTCTATTACAAAAATCGTTTTCTAGGGGCTGCGTGAACAGTATTACATATTCGGCATAGTCGAAAACGCCCTTATTTCTGATTTTCTATTTAAAACAACTACGAAGCAATGCACCAAACGGTAACAACCTAACCACATCCATACAGAAAATGACTACTTTATTTTGGAACATCACCAATATTTTAAAGAAACTAAAAAGCAAACTATCTTCTGGATATGACGAAATTCCGAACATAACCTTGAAAAATTTACCAAAAAATCTAATGGCCTAGCATTGCATACTTTTCATATGTACCTAAGCATTTTTATCTGGTCAACTCAATTAATACTTTTCTGTGATAGTCTCTTTAAGCAAACATCTGTGTGTAGAGAGTTGTTGCTGATGGCTTGACACCATATATTGCAATTGGTAATACTCCTCTGAAGCTCGTCTGATAAAGCAGATCTTAAATACTTTTTTAAGTCCAAAGGGTTGGAGTTCAGAGTTCAAATTAGGGGCCATTGCCTTTTATATTGGAGTGGCCTGGGACCCATAGAATTTTTATTCTTGGGTCAGCTTTAATGGTGTAGGGCTAAGTATTGTAGTTGCTGTTATTGGATATTGCAATAATGTTTATTGACTTGGTAAATTGGTGTGTTATTGGAGTTCAGAAATGTTTTGTACATTGCGAGTTCTCACACATCTCGTCAAACAGGTAAATTTTTGATCAGTCAAAACATCGGATTGATGACTCATCCTCCATACAGTCCTGATTTGGCACCCAATGACTTCTTTTTGTTCCCGAATATCAAAGGTAAAATGCGTTGTCAACGATTTACGAGCGCCAAAGAAGCAGTTGAAGCGTTCAAAAACCATGTTTTGTACCTTGTGTTAGTTGGTCGACGAAAAATCATGGAGCAAAGAGCGGTTATTAAGTTTTGTTTTAAACTCGGTAAAA
>JBANCV010000702.1:0-28072 GCA_037040105.1 Amiota albilabris | reverse complement strand
AGATGGCGGCACCAGAAAATGCCCTGCCAGAAAAGTTCGGAAACTTTTAACACACACCTTGTATATATATATATATACATATATACATACACATATATAGGCAGATACATGTACACAGATACATTTACATTCCAAATTTTCGCATGCTGAAATTGCATATTTCTTTTTCTTTTTTGTGAAATTTTTAAAAGAAAAGAAAGAAAGAATTGCAAAAACAAAACAAAAGTTGCTTGAAGAAAAAGTGAAAAACAAATGAAAAGGGGAAAACGAAGAAAAAAGAAAAGAAAAACAAAACAACAAACACAAATTAAATGAAATGAAATGCCTTGAATTTCCACTTTCTCTGGTTTAATAAACTACAATAATAAGTAGTTTTTTATTATTATTATTATTATTTTTTTTTTATTTTATATTTTTTACTTGTTTTGCAGATGCGTGCAACTTAGCGAATGTATCTAAGTACCTGAGTATCAAAGTATCTATCGGACATTTTGTGTGAACTTTGACGCATATCATAATTTAACAGCAGTAAACAACAACAACAACAACAACAATATAATAACATATGACAAGTGAAATGATTTATTTGAATTTGAATTTTTTTTTAATGCTTTTTGTTGATTTTTTCTCGTGTTTTTTTTTTCCTCTGTTAATTTTGATGCGTTTTTCAACTTATCCAAAAGCAAAACTTGCTTAACTTGCTATAAAAATTAAACATGCTTGAAGTCATAAATTAATCTGCTTACAACAACAAAAACTTTTTTACAAAGACTATATTAAAAAAAAAAAAAAATTAATAACCAAAAAAAAAAAATAATAATAATAATAAAAAAATTTAAATAAAAGTCAAATCCAAAATCAAATCAGTAACAACAACATTTAAATGAATGTTAAGAAAACTTTAAGAAAAAACAAAAAAAAAAACGCAAAATTATAAACATTTTTAAACGACCTCATCTCAAGGTCAAAATTTCACGCACGCGTTTGTTTTGATTAAGTTTTTTTTTTTTTCGCTTTTCAAAGTCTCTCCCTGCTTGCTGTTCGATCATCTTCACATTGACTGGTCTCTCTGACGACTGACTGACATCAACTATGTAATAATGTAACCAAATCACTCAACTGGTTTTGGGAAAGGTTCATACAATATATTTATTTCTTCGCTTTCTAATGAATAATAATGAATAATTCTTTGAGATATTGAACTGAAGTTTCTTACCACAATTGTTTTGTTCTAAACCAAACTCGATCATTTTCATATTGAATCACTGACTGAGATCAGCTATATAAGAAACAAAATCAATCATTTCATAGTTTTTAAGATATTGAACTGAAATTTCATACCACACCTTATTTTTATGTTCTTGGCCTTACTCAATCATCATTATGTTGAATCACTGACTGAGATTAGTTACATAGTATTGTATTTATTTATTTCTATGCCGTTTATAATATATAAAACAATTGTTATTGAGATATTATACTGATTTTTCTAACCACACCTGTTTTTTGCTCTTGGCCTTACTCAATTATCCTTACATTGAATCACTGACTGAGATCAGTTACATAGTATTGTCTTTATCTAGTTTTCCAAGTTTCTTTACAATATATAAGTAAATAGTTGTTGAGATATTAAACTGAAATGTCTCTCTTCACCTGTTTTTTTCTTTTTGTTTATGGCTTTACTCAATCATCCTTACATTGAATCACTGACTGTGATCAGATGTGTACATCTGCTTTTTAAATTTGGCCCCACTCGAATATCTTACTAACTAACAACAGCTATGTAAATATCAAAGTCACTCAACTGATTTTTAGAAGTTACATAGATTTAATATTTTCTATATCTTTGCCATTTCATATACATTGTTTTTTTAGAGATATATTACGCACCTTATTACTTTTAGTTCTTCTGTTATTTATTGAGTTATGAAAGAAATAATAAGTCTTTGTTTTTGACTATGACCCTTGGAATACATTTATTATACTCTATAATCACCCAATATCAATGGTTTTTATACCCTTCACGGGAGTGAATAGTATTATAAGTTTGTCATGAAGTTTGTAACACATAGAAGGAAAGATCGCAAGCCATAGAAATATATTCATATAATATATTTGTGATCAGTTCGATGAGACGAGTTGATGTAGGCATGTCCGTCTGTCCGTTTGTCCTTTTGTCCATCTGTACGCAAACTAGTTCCCAGTTTTTGAGCTAGAGAGCTGAAATTTTCTGCATTGGTATATTTTTACCATGTACAATACATTTGTCGGAACGATCCAAATCGGACCAGATTTTGGACTAAAAACATTAAATGGTTTCTATACCCAGCATGTATTCAATCCATATTTGATTATCTGTTCTATTCAGATTTAAAACATATGACACTTCTGATCAATTCTTAATTAAATATTAAACATTGAATTGATAAAAATAACAATATATAAGTATGTTAAGTAATGCAGACGGAAAAAAACAAGGGATCAAGTGATATTAATCAAGTCTAAGTATAAAAGTATGTGACGCTTCAGTTTGACATACTTAAAATCATAAATATAAAAAATTCATATATATGGTACATATAGGGGAATCCCATCCAATAGCCAATTTCAACTTCATAGAATGTTTACATGTTTTCATTGTATATATTTATGTTACTTGGAATAATAAGAATTCTATTTAAACTTACTACTCTGAGTACATACTCGTACATGTATATATTTTCATTGTATTATTTAATAAGGTCAACTGACCAAGCAAACCAGCGAATCCATTAAAAACCAAAAACAAAAAATTAAAAACAATTTAAAAAATCTCATAACGTCAGCGAAAATTGCACTCTAATGACACAATTGTAAGATTTGTTTTTGTATAGATATGATCATATGATAAATACGAGTATTTAGTAGAAGCATATGTAATACATATGTTTTACATACTATTGTATATAGTAGTAGCAAATAAGTATGTAGAAATGCATATAATTCAATTGGGTAATGTGCTAATTAGAAACCCGCGAAACAAACAAAAAAAAAAATACTATGAATTGATGCATTGTGCAAATTTATATGATATACAGTGTATGTATTTTATTGAGTCAAAGTTATTGAAGATACTCTATAGACTATAGTGATTGTAAACCCTCAATATTTAGAATGCCATACAGTTGAAACTTGATTATCTGAACCTCAACCGGATGCATCTATTAACCGGAATAAAATTAATTAATTTTGATTTCCATCTACAATATGAACGTATATTTCTTAGGAAACTTACCTGATAATAAGAGTATTTCAGGATTAATTTTATAAAAAAATTTGTACTACAATAGAAGAGAAAATCTTCAGCGCATTTGTCTCAGAAATAAGTGCAAAGTTCTATGACACTGTATTGCACACCCTTGATTAAACCTTTGAATTAAGAAGTCATTGATAACTACGTTTTTTTCAGACATTGTAACCTAGTTTGTACTTGTAACTGTTCTTTAAATAAGCTAGAGTCAAATTCTGGGACATCGAACGAAGAAAAAACATATATAGACACAGGTAATAGATGGTAGTAATGCACTTTTTAATATTAGGGTTCTTAAGAAACTAGTATAATTGCCCTGGTATTGTCAATACTCTATAAATTATATATGAATTAAAAAAGAATCCTAAACAGATATTGTTGATTCATCACTCGAACTGATGAAATTATGTATTAAGAACAACGATTTCTTTATGATTTTCGTCTGTCATAAAAATAACCTCATATATTTTCTTCTTAAAAGTGAGACCACAATATATTGCAGAAATTCTACATCAATTCTAAGACATTAACTTCTCTCTAAAAAGAAATTTCTGCTTACAAAGAAAAATTCTCAATGAAGACTTCAAAAACAAAACAGAACACGATGAAGGCCATAAATACTAAACTACCATAACTAAATATATACTATATGTAGATACATACATATGTACGTATTTACTAAGTATTTTGTATATGTATAAAATTCTTGTTATATGTATTTTGTGGTCGCTTTTCATGGAATTTCTTTGGTTGTTCTTTTGACTTTCTTCTTCAAATTTTTGTCTTATTTTCTTTGTTTTATGTTTTTTATTTTTGTTTTTATTTCATGAGGTTTTGATTGCCTCAACAACCTCAATCGACTTTAACCTCAAAAAGAATTTCACCCAAAAGTGCATTATCTACTTACAACAACTTCAAACCTAAAAGAGTTACAATACTTTATATATAGTTGTAGTATAAAGAGAGTAAGAGAGAGTGGTTAGTTTTAGATAGTAAAACACGATTGATTCAAAAAAAAAAAATTAAATAAATAAAGAAAGAAAGAAAGAAAGAAAGAAAGAAAGAAAAACAAAGAAATGTGCAATTGGTTGTGACTGTGAATGGGGCTGAGGCTGTGGCTAGGTCAGGTGTCTTCTCTTGATAAAAAAAAAAAAAATAACCGATTGTTGATGGTAATGAGTGACGGTGACGGTGATGAGACGATGACAATGCAGGCAGCTGCGGTAATCAATGGAAGCTGCCACATTGGGATTTAGTATTTGGTGTTGTAAGTAGTATAGCAGCTGATGCTGCAGTTCGACATGTTGTTTTTTTTAATACCCTTCATATGGCATATGTTTTCATCGCATTTTCCCATAATGTTTTTACAGCTCATATTGTTTGTTATTTACCAGGTGATGAGTAAGACTAGTCTCATCATTTTTGAGATATCAAAATCATATCATTCTAACTTTTCCTATAAATACTGGCAGGTATATAATCCTACTGGGCTTAGTCTAGTATTCAAAACTTTTCTTTCTTTACTTTGTTTGTTTTGATCTACTAAATATTAAAATAATTAACCTTGCATATGCACACATATGTAAGTATATACATAAATATTATATTTCATAATATACCTATGTACTTATATATGTGAACCAGGTCACTTAGGCCATATTAGGCCTACCACATTGTGATCCACTGATACATTGTGTCCTACTACTTAGCATACAAATTCAAACAATTTACAAATAATGAAATTTATTTAGTAAGACTAATCGAGATGTCAACATATCCTTCTATGTGACCAGTTTTGAATACTATTGTAGATTGTAATATAAATATGACAATGAACATATGTAAGAAGGCAAAAGTATTTTGGTATTTTGGTCAGCACAGCGCATCTGATAGTCGGATCCACTTGAATATGGCACATTTATATGATTTTTCTATTGGTATTTTGTATAAAGGAAACAGAGAGCAATAAGATAGTATAAAGAGTTGAAGAGGGTGTGTAATGGGGAATCTTGAATGCTGCAGAGAGGATTCGGGTAGCAGCACAAATAAAGGCAGTAACCAATGATGCGATGCAAAATGAATGGGATTTGTGCACATCTAGAAACTTGTTCAAGCGAATCGATGCAAAAAAAAAATTATAAATTCATAGATAGAGATAGATTTTTGTTTTTACTTTGTATTTTGTATTGTTATTGTTGCAAGTGCAATTTTAGCAATGTCAGCACATTAATGCTACATATAATATTAACAGATAGATAAATAAATAGATAGATAGATAGATAAATAGAGGAGTTATAGGTAAGTACAGATAGATAGATCTCATCTACAGCATCATCTACATGTGACTTTGTTGCATTAGGTATAGCACATATATTTTATTTTTCTAGTTACTACGCTTGTATATATTTGTTTACCTTCCCGTCCACAATTAGAAGGTAACCAACCCTATTGTATTGTTGTTGTTAATGTTTTCCAGGGTTTTCATTTGTCAATTTTCTCTCATTGGTATTTTTCTTTTTCAGTTTCTTTTTTTTCAAAACCCATATTTGGCGTATTGCATTTTATGGTTTCAACTAGTTTGAAATTGGTTTGGTTTGAATTGGCCAAAAACATAAATTAATTCTAGTTTGTGGCTGAAAGTAGTATGAGTACCAGTTACCAGAAAGGTTATGAAAGAAAATTCAAAAAATTACTTGAAGAAATGTTTAAATTTGACATTAATTTAAATGCTATATTAATCAATTTTTCTAATTTAGAATTTCTATATGGATTCAGTGCTTTAACTTACTTATATATAAGATATAGACCCGAAGTCCTGCATATAATCCTATCACTGCTCTTCATGGTCAAAATTATTGACTCTTAAACTTCATCTATCAATCGATAGACAAGTATATCTTATTTATATGCAATTCGATTTGTGACCAGACTAAAACTCAATGTTATACCAAAGATGATGGTATCTAACTTAAAACAATAAATGATTAAAAGAAAGAAGATATAATATTAAGATTTCGATTCACCTTTCATACTTTTTGAAAATACTACTTATATAATAACTTTTTTTTGCAAATTACAATATGAGAATTGGAAATAAAATAACAAAAATCATGATCCTCAAATGAATTGAGGACTACTTCTATGAATAATCGGACAACTTTGATTTCTACATATACAAAACTTTTGTACCTCTAATACAACAATTTATTTCGGTCACTTTGCGCACCAATTATTCCTTATACGCAAGTTTTTCGTCAAACACATCATCATAACCATTAACCATAGCGCTTATTCGCCTAAACTGGCTCCTTGTGATTATTTTCAATTCCTCAAGTTCAAAATAGTCATGACAGAATCGTGTTACGATGACACGAAGATTATCAAGAAAGATGTTACGTCGGTCCTCGACTCAATCCCGATGAAGTACTTCCAGCAGTGCTACTTATAGAAAAAGTCCGCAAACTTTTGGTAAGCACTGTGTGTAGTTTTATGGTGGTTTTGGGTATTGAATGACGAATTTGACATGTTTATTCATTGTTTCCTTCTGCAATAGTAAGAGTACATGCAAGTCTTGCAAATAAATATATATATTTCCTATTACCAAACTTCGATACAAATACATATATGCAATGGAATTCGATAAAATTTAAATCAGATGGTTTGCAGTTTTGCTTCCTGTTGCTCTACTGTTTGAGACAAACCCAATATCTAAAACTGTTTATAAATGCTTCCTTTGTTCCATTATATTAAGGCGCTTTTAAACTTTGTTTGCAAAATTTGATCATCTACTTTGAATCTCTTAGGACTATAAAGAAATTCTTTGTGGTCACCATTCGATTCACTGGACATTGATTAGACACATACAAATAATATGTACCATGTACATGTAGATATCAAAGAACCCATTTTCTTCCTCTTTATCAGAATGAGATCCTGTTCATTTAATACTAAAATTTGGATGTATTAGTTATGCTTTATATACATTTGGAACACTGAAACTATTTGTATAAGGAAGGTGCATTATTCTAGGCATGGTTATCAGTCGATCCCGAAGTCCAGCATTCATCCCATCTCTTGGGTGGTCTTCTTGTTTTTTTTACGATGTTGTTGTCTGGCTGACTGATCTTTCCACTCTGTTTTTGTTGTTTTCTCGTCCATTTTATTATATTCTCGGCCCTGTAAATTTCCCTAATTTCTTCATAGGATCGTCTATCAAAATATACCTATGTAGTGCGCATTGTGTTCATTTTGACGGCGTTTGCTTTGTGGTGGTAACTTCGCGGGTCTTAGATGCGAATTATGCAGGAGTTATATATTCTCGTTTGCTGTATATGTTCATGTATTTATTATGGCAGATTATATTTCTAAGCCAGCCTGATATTGTTGTTACTTTATTGGCTAAAAGTTTAGCTTCTTTTATTAGATTTCTAATGTTGGTTATGCATGAATACGTAGGTTGCTAGTTAAGTCTGGAGATATAGCAACACCAATGTTGATATGTCAAATCTGACATTGGTATCATAAAGCTTGTCGTTTTTAATGATAAATGTACTCAGAACGTTTTGTCATACGAATGCTATTTGTATTATTTACAGTGATCCGGACTTGTTCTTTTGTTTTGTTTTTGAATACCACCTTGAATCTTTAAATTATTGTCAAACCTAACCTCAAGACAATGAAAGAAATGAAAGACATAAGAATTAAACATTAGTTCTTTTCTGCATTTATCTTACACTATACTAAATATGATCAAATAAATCATGAGTATAGCAATACTAACTTAATAAAATATTGTCAATAGTGACATAAAAATTTAAATTTCTCTTTTCATTATCAGAGTATGATATTTTCAATGCAATATATACATAGATCAATATCAATCTATCTATCTATTTCTAAACAATATATGCATCACTTGCAAAAACAAGTTAAAGAAGAAATATGTACATAACAAACTCACACACAGCATTTGCTTCCTTGAGAGAAAGATACAAAGTGTGGCAATGATGATGATAATGTTTTTCTTTACTTACTGTCTTACTTTAGTTAGATCATTGGCGTACCGAAGGGGCCAAGAGACCAATACTGGACCTAGGCTCATACTGTCAAACTTACTATTAAGTGATGAGAGTCAAGTTATTCATTTATAGAAAATTTCTGAATTGGTGACCAGATTTTTCTGATTTGCTCCCCTCCTAGGCGAAAATCTGGTTACGCTTATGAGTTACACTGATGATATTTTCTTTCCATTTTTCTTTTTTTTTTTGTGTTACATTTTGATCGAGTTTTTTATTTTTGCGTGATACAACAATTTCCAAGACAAATTCAAATTGCAAGAAATTGTATTCAAAATTTTTTAGTGCGCAGCACTTTCACATGAATCTTAAACTAACTAAAACTTCAGACTTGCATCTACAGATACAGTTGCAGTTTATGTTTCTGTTGCATTTTGCAATAATGCACACATGTACGAATTTGAATCTCTACATCTCTAATTTACTACTTGCATGCTAGTATGAGAATAACAAAAATGATTACTTGGAAGAAATAATAAAACATGATGTAACAATTTTCTATTTCGTTGTTATGTCTCGAAGTATAAAATATAATAATTTGCCAAATTTAAATGAGTATTTTTGTGAACTAACATATAAATACTATAACAGTTGATGGAATCAAATGTGTACTTATGTAAGTACATATGTATATCAAAAACCAATAAAATGTTTTTTGTATGGGAGCAATACGATCCAGTAATCCCAGAATATTGAAATTTACATGGTTAATGAATATGAATCAGAAACTTATTGTGTCCAAATTCCAAGGTAATAGCATAAAAAAAGTTTTTCTAATGAGAACATGAATTTCTGTAGGGGGTTTGCATGGGAGGTAGGGATATTTACCTGCCAGTCCGAGGGTCTTGAAATTTTAGTAATTTTAGGCTTATGTATATGGGTCGAACAGTTCCAGTTTTCAAATTTCATTTCGATAGGATAATAAATAAAAAAGTTTCTCTAATAAGAATGTTAATTTAAATGGGGGCTTGTATGGGAGGTACCCCTCCTGGTAGCCCTGGTTGGTGGATATGGACCACAATCTCAAAATGTCCATATTTCAGTTCAAGCACACCATAAATAAAAAACTTTTTCTAATAAGATCATTAATTTGACCTTTAGGCTTATATGGGTGTACCCCTCCCAGTAGTCCGATCCCCGGAAAGAATATAATGATATAAGGAATTAAACATTTATTTATGTGTTTATTTATTTATTATTTATGAAATAAATTATGATATACCAACATTTTTTTCCAACCAAACACATCTGCTGACTGCTGATCTCTGGATTCTTCCAATTTTCTCTATATTGAATTGTTTTTGAATTGCTTAGGTCGTCACTTTTCCTATTTTGCTGTTATCTTTACAAAGTATCCATTCTATAATTCGTTTCTTTCAACGATGGCTGGATGTACATACCTTATCTTGCACACTTTCAAAAGCCACCCATCCTAAACCAGTTCTTTGAATTATGTTACATTTTTCAGTAGTTTGTTTTTTCAAATATAATATCAAACCCATGATTCTGGACACTTATTTAACACTATTGATTTCTTATTTATGATTTTAATTTCTTGCAGAATTCTTATGCATAACATAATATAATTTCTTAGTCATGACATTCTTGACATAAGTAGGTGCACATATAATATATATGCAGGATGGTTTTCTTCAAGATATACAAATATTAGCAACTAACATATAACGTACATATACAACATCTAAAAGAAGACATTTAAAAAAAAAATCCGATTATCAGAAGTCCAATTTCTCTGAAAATATGTGTTTAAGAGCTATATCGTGTCTCTGAGAAAAAGAAGATTTTAAGACAAATATATGCACATAGTACTAAGTTTTAACATAATTCAGATTTAAATTTTATTTTCTTGCTTTAATTTTTTTTTTTTATTATAAAATAACCAATGAAATTGAAAAACCCCAGCAGTCACCAACTTCTACAAAACAAAGGAAAATAAGTCGCACCAACAGCAGCAACCGCAAATGCTCCTCAAACAATAATGTAGTTCTAGCTATCGTGACTAGTAGCAACAGGTTCAATGTTTTAAGCAGCGATGCGGATATAGAATGTGAGTGTGATACACCCGATAATCTACCATCAGATATAGAAACTGAGTCTGAAAGTGAAACTCAACAAAAACCAGACTCATTTATTAAAGACACAAATCAAATCAATAGAGATAACAGCTGCCCAACAAGCGTCCAGCAACAAACTAAAACTTGTAAACCCCCTCCAATCTTTATAGTTGGGATTCTCAAAACCAACGGACTCCCGGAAAGCTTAGTTTCAATTACTGAGTCCAACTCATATGTTGTTAAATCAATGGCTAAGGGTGAAATCAAAGCTGAAGCGTATCGTGATACCACCAAAAGTGACTTATCACCCTTATCAGTTAAAGGACGAGCGCTCGTATAGGATCGTAATAACAGGATTACACCATTCAACCCCCAAGGATAATATTAAACATGAACTGAACAAACTCGGATATCAAGTCAGGAGTGTTCAATACCCAATTGTATATATATATATATATATATATATATATGTTCTTTTTGACAATTCTATATAATCATAAACATGTTTTTGAAAGCTTTGTAAACGTTGGAATATTTATAGTTAAAAAACAAGAAACAAAAACTTTTATTGATCAGATTAACAAAATAATTTTTAAGAATCGGTAATTATAATTAGGACCTTCACACCCATACGTACATATATAATTACTGAGTTGTGAATAGTTTTTCTGTGCATTCAGCATTTTCTATTTTATTGCTCGACCAAATTGCCTAAAACGCCACATCAGCATAAAATACAAATCATCTTGTCAGTTCCTACTTAAGAAGTGGTAATTGCTTTTTCTACAACTTTGCCAAAGAAGAAAAAATTCACAAGCCAAAGTTACAGTTACTAAGTACATTTGCCATAGTCATAGTCATAGTCATAGAAGAACTAAGTGCCAAGTGCATAATTAACTCGACATTGTAGTTATTGTGATGGTGATGATGATTATGATGATGATGATGATGATGTTGATGATGATGATGATGGTGATTATGATGATGTTGTTCACCGTTAAACCCTTTTGAACTAGTTCTATGTTGTAATTAGTTTAAATACGAAGCAATATGTAACAAATCAATGTCAAAGTAAGCACGACAAAACACATAAGATACAAATACATATAGATATGTATCTATCTACCCTAACTCTATGCAATATTCAAATGCAATTCGCTTGTATCTGCATATTATTAACAACAACTCCTAACCAAATGTTTATGGCTATTGTAATAAGCCAAGTTATACGAGTATAGTTAGGTATAGATATAATTAGATATACTAAGTATTTACTTACATACAATGCGCTGCTGGTTGATGATTGTTGAAACACTTTGTATTTAGGTTTATGGTAGCAGTAGATCGGTAAGTATGCCAGTCAAGTTATTTATCTTTAAGTTTGCATTCTTACCTTACCTTACCTTACCTTACCTTACTTATGTACCTTACCTTAACCAACATCTTCTACCCACCTTATCCACAATAAATTCAATGCGAGACAATTGCTTTTATATATTGTACATATGATACATACATTCATGTACATTTATTCATTCATTTATTCAGACATTCATTCATTCTTTCGTTCGTCCGTTCGTTCGTTCGCTCACTCGTTGGTTCCCTCAAACCAACAAATTTAGTTTTATAAGCGGGGAGTGCTACTCGTTGCAACTTAATGACGGTAACTTTAACAAAAAGCAAAACCAAAACCAAAAACACAATAAAAAAAATAAATGAAAAAACTGCAATAGAAAAATGGGTCAATTCTTGATTTGTTTCTGTTTAGTCTTTTCTAACTTACTATTTATTTTATTTTATTTGGATTTTTCTTTTTTATTTTTTTGTTTGTGGGCATTTGATAGACTTCGACCTAATGACGCTTTCGAAAGGCGGAAAAGGAATTTAGTCATAGTAAAAAAAAAAATTTTAAGGAACTACAAAGTAACTTATAATAGTAAATCGATAGCTTTGGTTTGCTGTCTCACATAAACTATTTTATTATATTAGACTAGCGTGAGACATATACATAAGTGCCAAATTTCACGGCGATCGGTCAAACGGTGTCGGAGTTCAGCGCCTTTAAACTAATTTTCTCGTACAAGTATATTTATTTTCATCCAAAATTGCTTTGATTTTCCTTCAAGCCATTGTTCAAATATTAATGTGCAATTCCAAGGCAACGCATAGGGCGGTTTCCAGTCAAATAAGGACACTGGCATATGTATATTATTATACTATGTTGCTAATCTTTTTACTATTAGTAAGTAGTCCCAGACTAGCATCCTACTACAATTTAAATCGTGTACATACTTTCAAAGCCATGAATTGATGTGTTTAAACTTTTATGGTTCTACTGATCAAGTTCCTTAATCTATCAAAACAGGAATGGATATACTCCATGTACTGAACACTACTAAGGTCTACCGTAATATTGAGTCATATTTTCAGTAATTACGGAAGGTTCTAAGCTAAATTTTCGATCTCTAATTTAAAACTTTAAGAGATCGTCTCTTCAATATCAGATTTCAATTAAAGCTATCCAAATCTATGTGTATGTATATATGAATCTTTTTATATCACTATCGAATATCAATTGTTCAAAAACTTAGTATCTTATTGTAAATCTGGAATTACTGTCAATATTTTAAAAACCACATCCAATTAATATTTTATTATGATTGCCTTCAAGTCTAGTAAAAGATGTGAAACTGAGACTTTGACACGTTTTGTGCCTGTGCCAAAGTTGTTTATGGTTCATTAGTCTCAAAGAGCAGGCTCAGTTGACACTGCTATTTTTGTCCGTCTAAAGACGTGCTCACAGCAATCGCTCACACCATCATTATCATCATCATCATCATCATTGTCATCGTCATTATTTACGAGGGCTGCACCTAAAAATTGTCAACTGGGACGATCCAACATGAAACGCTTTTGCGGTTACAACGTCAATAAAACGCCCAACTATATGCGACACAACAAGGTTCAAGCTCAAGTTTTAGAAAAACCTTAACTAAACATTCAGATATTATATGTATACTACGAGTATCTACATAGGTGACAGAATGATAGACAAATGGACAGACAGAACTCTTTCTGTATATGTGCTACGTGTTTAATGCAATATATCTGTGTGTACATACATATTATTCATGCCGTTGTTTTTCACTCCATTACTCCGTCAGCCAGTCATTCATTCAAATTATTTAACTGTCTGTCTGTCTGTTTGTCTGTGTGTCTGTAACGCATTTCGGCAGCTCGTCTTTCAATTCCATGGCATGGCATGTGGGTATGCGTGCCGCATGTCTAATTGCTTTGTATGATGCGATGCGATTTCATTTGATTTGCCAAACCCATTTGTCTTAATGGTTTTGTCGTGTTGATAACTCGAAAAAAAAAACTTTCCATATTTGAGGCAATATTGAGATGCTTATAGTATACCTATAATATATATGAAAGGTTCTGTTTAGATTGCTGTAAGCCTTTTTATTTTTTCTTATTCTAACATGAGTTAATCAAAACAATTACAAAATTCAGCTTTCGAACTCTTAGATTTCCGGAAAACAACTGATTGACCGAACAGTTAGTAGAGAGATACACAGATATATTTGGCTAAATTAAAATATGCAAAATGCATTCAAAATTACAAAGCAATCGGAAATGTCTCAGGAACACAAGAAAATGGTGCCCTTAACACCATTTTTAGAAATGCAAACCCTGATCCTAAGCCAAATTGCAATTCCTAGAAATAATAGTCTCAGAACGGTATAACTACGAGTCCCCGAAATTCAGCTTTACCCAAGATCCCCAACTCAGTCACAATGCATCACTGATCTGATCATATTAAACATGAATATATAATTTAATTTACGTATTCTTCTCATTCCTCTATAGTGGTAAAATAAATTGGCGAACCACTAATAGAATTTTATATGTTAATTGTACGTGCGCATGTCTCTCTATACATATGTATAAATATATATGTTAATATGTAGAACAAGTTCATGATATTGAATTAGAAGGTATAAGTCATTTAAAAACAATTAAATGTCAATACAATGTGATTTGACTTCGAATACAAAATTTGTTTTTCGAACATAAGTAGATATAAACAAGATAGATAGATAATGCAGTTGGTAACTGAGCAACCAAAGCTATAGTACTACAACATTTGAAAAATAATTCGAATAACATATCGAGAATAGCTGAAATACAAGAAGTAAAAGTTTACTTGCGTCTTAACTTAAGTTTAAATATTTGATTATGATTATTTGATCTATGGAAAAATTAGAGATATTTAAAGTTATTAACTTGAAGTTAAGGAATCAATGTTTTGACTTCCTATAATTGAATCAACTACAACTGATGCCCCAAAAAATAATGTAGAATTACCATTTTTATTCCATACAATCTTTTTCTTTTATGTATTATAAAAAAAAAAAAATACATATTTAAATACAACAATGCTTAGCCGGCGAATCTTTCTAATGTGGCGAATTCCATTTACTCACTAGTCAAGTGTAGTAGGCCCTTGTTTACAATAATTAGAAGCTACGAAAACTTGCCGGTCTACTAGGGACTTTAACCATGTTAAAACCTACCACTCCATGTCTCGCTATCCCCCCCTTTAACTTCAGTCAGCGGGAAAAGGATGTGTATCAGTCCAAGTATGTGGATCTCCCAATGTTCTGTAATGTTCCCAGGTTTCAGCTATAAATCAACAATCCACGCTTCCCTGCTCGGTTGTGTAGTGTTTCGCTCATAATAATTAAGCTGATCTACTGCGCTCTGTCGAAGTATTCACATTATTGTCGCTATAGCGGTTTCTACTACTTGCCATTTTTCTTGTGATCGCCAGGTTACCAATTGTAGGCGGTACACCAAAACACTCCTCTAGCTACGTACTGATCATCTTCGGCAATATTGAAGCAGAGTGGACTAAAGGGGTTCTATTCGTGTGCAGATAAAATTTAAAGCACCCGTATTAAGTGATTATCTATGTCATATGGAAATCTACTACACCATGTTGCCGAGTTATCCATTCATCCAACGTAGAGATCAGGGAAAACGTCTACCGCTCTTTTTCCGACATTTCCCAATAGTCTAATAGGCCTATGGCAAGGTCATTGCGTTTAGCTTTGATATGCACTAAATGTCTTCAAATTTCGTTTGATATCATTGAAATCTAAAAAAAATAAATTTATAAACACAAAAGAAAATACGAAAATATTCACATTTGACTAATTAAATATATAAGTTCAACTTAAATTCGAACATTAATACGAATATGTGTAGACAGCAAAGTTAAGAGTTACAGTCTCGTAAATATGCCATTAAAAATACTTATACACAGATCAGTAGCAAATGATGGGCCTTTTTGATTAATTACATCATCATATAATGATAATGAAGATGTAGTAGCTCCAAAAGAAATTGTGTGAATTTTTAGTTGATTAAACTAAAAGATCACCAACCACTCGTATCACATATAAAAAGACACCAGATACGAGATATGTATGAGTATGTACATATGAATTTTATTTGATTGCAGTAAACTTGTTTGTAATTTATGGTTTTAAGGCAACAACAACCACAGCAGCATTACTCAAATATCTTTAATCATAATTGTATTGTAAAACGTTGTTGATGTCCAGTTTTTCTACTAATAAATGTTTAATTTTTTTTTTTTTTTTGTTTTTGTTAATTTTCGAACAAAAAACCACCAACATTTTACGCATTCGATATCGAATGCAACTGCAACTACAACTTTTTCATTCGAATGAAAGTGAAATGCACAAATGCATTTTGTTTTTACTTTCAGCTCAGTAGCTTCAAACATTTTCAACTCCCATCCCATTAAAAAGGAAATGAAAAGCAGTTTTTATGGATTTTTCGTTTTATAAATATATAAGTAGACTTGGAATGCATTTCATTTCATTTTGGACAACGTCGTTTCGGTTACATGCAGACAATTTAATTATGTACAACGAAACCAAAAGCAAAAATTTATAAAACCAAATAGGAAAAAACGAAACAAAAAATTCATTTAATTGTGAAAATGAAATTAAAAACGAACAAACTATCCAAAAAAAAAAAAAAAATGAAAAAGAAAACACTTTTAACCACAACTCAAGCAATGTTCGAATGAAAAATGAATATGAATTCGAAGAACACTGACTGACTGGATGCAACCAACCATGCATAGCGTTGACTTCAACTTCAACCATCAAAGTCAACTTTAAGACGATTTGATTATGTAAATGCCTTTCTTAAGTAATATTTTAGTTCGTTACTAAGTAGTATGTAAGTATTAGAGTGGAGTAGTAGACTAGTAATAGAGGAGAAACGTCCTTCAAAGTCTCTACTATCATGGGCGTAGCAAGAAATTCAGAGTAGGTTAACCTCTTGCACATATCTTACAATTACTTTTTCTGCATTTATAGGAATTTCTTAATTTATCCCTCCTGAAAAGTTTTCAGGAAATTGCCCCCAAAGTTAAAACCAGGGTACGCCCATGGTCATAGGCTAAGTAAATGATTTTGTATGTATTCATATCAAATATGCTTGTAATTTTAACTTGAATTGATTCTCATTCATACTTCGAGAGTGAATTAACACTGCCATTGCTATTACAACAATTGCTATTGCCAATATAATAATGATGATGATCATGATAATGATGTTGATGATATGGCTCAAGTTAAGATGCGCATTTTGTTGTTTAATTACCTGCATCTCCGGTTTTCTTTATAGCTCTAGATTGTAAGCTTTAGATACGCAGATACTCAGATAGATATGTATGATAGATAGAAACTTATAAATACGAAGGTGCTGCTGCACTGTGGAACTTAATCTAATATGCAGATTTCAAAAAAAAATAATTACATACTTGCACTTGTACAATTCAATAAAAACAAATTTCAAACACTCAATCAACTAAGTACTTACTTCTGTAGGCGGTCAATAAGTAAAGTAAAAAGTGCTGTAAGTAAATGTTTTAATGTGTAAAGTCAGTACACAAATACGTGGGTATATGTTATATACTTACATATTATATGTAGATAGTGAAATGTAAAAATTTTAATCAGCAATTTAATATTGAATTTATTAATAATTAATATTGAAATAAAGAAAACTTATCTTATGGCCTATGCAGAAGACCAGATTCTAATAGTAGTGGGTAAATTTCTTGTGGTCAATCCACAAAAGAACGAGCTGGTGTTTTTAAATAGCTTTAGACTCCACTATTTAGGAGTAGTCTGAATGGAGACTACAACTGCATAATATCCTCTGATTTAAGTCTGCAGTTATTAGTCTACGGAACTTTACACAGGCGGGAGGTCGGAAATAGGAAAGATATCCACACAATCTGAACCGGTGGGTATATATATTGAGCACGTAGCTGCAAGTAGAGCAGCTAGAATCTGGGAACTGTACATCAAACAGTTTATGATTATAATATTCATTTCTTTTCTTAAATTACTATTAAGTTCTTTCATAATCGAATTGTTTATCAATAAAGGGTAAAAAATATATTTAATTTATTTCTTTTCCAATCCTAAATGTCATCCATGTTCTTTTATTCAATCAAAAGTTATAATTTTACTCAGTGCATACAAATAAATGATGAAATTCACCATAAATGATTGGTAGCTCATGCTGGAATTACACGAACACTCAACCATTCATAACAATGATGACCTAGGGATTTTAAACCGCTCACAAATTCTACATCAATAAACTCATAGGCTAGGCATGACGAATCCCACAAACGGATCACTGCTTAAGAACCGCTTGTATAGAAAATGTTTATTTATTTATTTGTTTATTACAATCAAACAATCTTACAAAACTAACATTAACTTATTTGGGGCACTGGCTATTGTGGCTTTCTGCTCGAGATAATATTTATACTGACTATGAATTTTCGGGGTGCAAAAATATAATATTGGCGAAATAGATATCCGATAGATAGAGCAAAATGTCTTTCTCACTTTAGTGCTTGCCATGATTTGTAATGTTGAGATAAATAGAATCCCCAGTGAATTTTTTTTTTGTAACACTTTCTTGACAAAATAAAATTGTTTATTGCGCGCGGAGATATTTATAATCTTAAGCAATTTTATAGAACAATCATCATCGGAATCATCAGTTGTAATTGGTTACTCAATTATTTAAGCCGTAAACATTTTATATTACATTAGCTGTCCCGGCGTGCTTTGCTACGCAACCAATAGTAGCATAGGTGGGGATGGACGAAAAATACTTTACGACCTAATCTCATACCTACCAAATTTCATAAATTCGGTCGAGCCGTTGCGGAGGAGTGCGACCACAAATACCATGACACGAGATTATTATACAGTATATAGATTTATTATTATCCTTAAGAAAACCAACGACATCTCACTGATCGAAGCAATGATAATGATATAAAGTATACGCACATATGTACGTACATAAATATACTACGTATATCTTTTATCAAACAATATTTTTCATACATGTCACGTAGATATATGGGGCCCATAAGTTTAATTGGTCTAAAACTTCTAGTGTTTGTGAAGCTTCTATTTGAATTCATAAAGTACTCGTAAAATAAAGTTGCCCGTTCAAATGAATTTCTGAATTGTTGACATCACCAAGGAAAGAGTTAAAATTTAAATGGATTCCAAGGTTCATAGCAGTTCCTTAAACCATAACTGAAATTTGTAAAGTTTTTCAATTAACTTACCAAAATATTGTTAAGTTGTATAATATTAAATTTTTAACTTGGCATGTTGAATTCGGTATTCACATACAAAATGCCAAGTACTATGTAGCTTTCGATTTATTGGGTAGGGGGTCGAATATAGATCGAATTAATGATCGCAAATCGGTTCAGAAGTCAAGTTAGCAACAAAATAATGATCTATATGGCTATAGTGTTGCCGTCCTAGACATATGGTATTCTCCTATGTGGTACTGCTGATGAATCCAATGTCTATCTCATCTAGCAGATGCAGGACTCTGCCATTTGGCACCTTTGTACTTATCTAATGATGAAATTTCCCGGGCCCTTCGAATTCTCTCGACCCTCGATTAGAGGGTCCGACTAAAGATTTGTGTCAACAGACGTTCATTTGCAATGGGTACAAATACCTCTAGAAGGATTCTTTAGCACCCTCAACATAATGACCTTTGTGTACTGGGAAGACAAACGAAATATTCTTTTTTGAATGCTGAATCGACCATTGAATCGGGCAACAACCACAAGGAAAAATTACCGTTATTGTTGTAAAATGTAAATCGATTCAGATACGAGTATATTCAAAAATAGAATCGGCCTTACATCAAAACAGGGCTGGCAAATTTCTGATAGTGATGGACAATTTTCGGTCATTTCCGGTTAGAAACTGTCATTTTCGACTGAATTCCGCTCTTTTTTCTATCAAACCAAAACAGAAAACAGCTGTTTCTGAATGTGAATCGCCGGTGTAAATGCAAAATCAATTCACAATAAACCACTTCAAAATCAGTTTGGTGTAATGGCTATAAATCATCTGCCGCTATTAATTTTTTCATCAACTCAATGCCTTATAGCCATTAAATCGGTGATTAATGTTGTCCAATTATGTATAAAATAAATAAAAAATCGAACTTGACTGACATACTTCCATTTGTTCAGATAAACGCTATTGTGATGGAATATTATAATTTCAGATTGAAGATCATTGAGTTTTTCTTTAACTTTTACCTTATTTTACCAATAAGATCTTCATAACAATTACAATAGTACTTATACTTTTTAAGAATAGAAAATTGGTAATAAATGAAAACCTACTTTCTAATACATAATTAATACATACCCGCATTTTATAAAGGCACACATCTGTACGTGTATGTAGATAGCACATAAGATTCTATTCCTATATCGGTGCGTATTCGCTAACATTTTCTCCATCTACTACCATCATCATTTCTGATGTCATCGTTGACAAATTATCGCGCATGCGTGACACCACCAACGAATGTGTGACTTAACTAAATATAAAATTAGATAACATCCGTTAAACATAGAGTGCAAAGGAATGTATGTTATATGTGTGGCATGTAGTAAGCAATGGGTGTAATAATGTTCAACACATCAAACTGTATACATAGTACATAACTTTTGTTTACCAAATTTATAATGTCTTACAGCAAAGAAAAGAAAACAAAAACATTAATAATAATTATAATTATAATAATTAAAAAACAAATATGTACAAAAGAAAACGGTAAAAATGTATTTATTCCATCTATTGATAATTATAATAAATGCTCTCTAACTCCCCCGTCTATTCTCGCATCAACTTCAGGTATCATATATATCATCTATAGTCATATTACTGCACCTTGCGCTACCTTCGTGTATTTTACTGTTGACATTGAGTAAACCTACGGTAATGCATGAAATCAAAGTCATTCAAGAAATGAATGTACAATATATCTTAGATACTACGTACTTAAGATGTTCATATTGTCGATGGCGATGGCGATGGCGATGGCAATGGTGATAATAGTGCTGATAATAATGATGATGATGATGATGATGATGATGATGATGAAGAAGAAGACAAAGACAATAATGATGATGTCATCTTCATGAAGGTGAGGTTTCCTGACACAACCTCAACCTAAGAAGATTCACATTCAATATTCAACGTTCAACAAACAACTTAACCAATTATGCGATATATGTATGTATGTATGTATGTATACGTAGTAGGCTTAAGTTATGAAGTCTGAGTTTTTGGTAAAATCAATCGATGTTACCTGCCACAAACACATACATCTTAACGCGTGCCTCAAGTCAGTCACGCTACTTGTTTAAGATATTTATCGAAAAAATCATCATCAAACATCATCAGCCAACCAACCAACCAACCAACCAACCAACCAACCAACCAATCATCCATCCATCTAACAAAAAATATTCACTAGTTTTTTACATCACATCACATCACATCAACGCCATCACCTCACCTCATCATCAGCCACTCCTAGACACCTACTTTAGGCCAACACGACTAAAAATGGATTGTCTTGACTTGACTTTGTTTTGTTCTGCATTGATTTAAGTTTAAGTTTGTCTTTCGTCTTTAATACCAGAAAATACGTACTAGCAAACTATGTATTCTATAAGTATGAATGTAGTCTCTCAGTTACACTTAGTTATAGTTTTGTTATGGCGAAGGCGTCGATTGTGGTGATGGTGGTGATGGTGGTTGGCTTATAGTGGTGGCGTCCCCTTATTCGTGAGGTGCTTCAATCAACAAAGTCATGTATTCGATTTACCGATTTCTTGATTTTAGTTTAAGTTTTAATACGTTACGAAGCACAACAAACACAAAATTAGTCGGTGAAATCATTCACCCAGATTAGCATAAAGTTGTAATTCGCAGTGAGAATTCTTTAGTTTTGGTCAGTAATCTTCTATATACTTACATATGTATAGTATATATTGTATAACATTGTCTAGATTGATCAAATTACAATTAAATTATTGTTCTTAATTTTCTTTACTACCCTTCAGTTTAGAATGATGCATATAGAAGAAGAGTTAAAAATTTTTAACTATATAAAATAATTATAGAAAGTGATTTGTTTTATTTCCGGAAAACATATAAATTTCAGTACAGAAAATTGCATGTAATTCTGATAATTATTTTTAAAATATCCTTTAAACAAAAGAACATGTCTCAACATCTTGTGATCGTACTATAACGTACAGACATTTTGTTTTTTTTTAAGTAATAAACTAGAACCTTAAAGTATCTTAGTACAGTGTAGTCTAAATTTATTTCATATGGATCACATTCATATAACAATTGTATGATTTAAATAAGGCAATTTTCTATTCGTTTACGAAAATAAACCGATTATTATAAATAAAATATAATGAATGTGTGAAAATAGGATAAAGACAGGAGACCTTGGAGATGTTGTCAGGTTTGTCTATTGATACCGATATAAACTAGTAGCCCACTAAATGTTTTCCATATGTTTAAACATATTTCAGTCATATCACCTTCATTTATAGTACATAATTGAATAGTAAATATTAACTGGCTAAATGGATTTCTCTTGCAAGACTGATCATTTCTATATATTGTACTTAAGTAGCATACCATATGTACATTACAGTTGACCGATTTTTCCTTTAATTCAAAACAAAATAATATAATAATATTGTACAATTACTCTTTATAAGTTTGTCATTTCATGTGCGTTTGTATGGGAGGTACCCCTCCCTGTGGGCCTAGGATCGTGAAATTTACATAGCCGAAAAACTAATAGTGTGTAAATTTCAGTTCAATAAGTCAAAAAACATAAAACTTTTTCTAATAAGAAAATTCATTTGGGGGGTTTGTATAGGGTGTACCCCTCCCTGTGGTCCGATTCGGATGATTCTGTCGAATGTGCTGTGTACGGTAAAAAGAAAGCTACAAAATTTCTCTCTAGCTCAAAAACTGAGGGACTAGTTGCATACATACAGACGGACAGACGCGCATGGCTAGATCAATTCGTCTCGTAGCACTGATCAAGAATATGTGGTCTACGATGTCTCCTTCTTTGTATTACAAACTTTATGACAAACTTATAATACTATTCACTACGTGAAGAGTATAATAATATTCACATTAATATGTGTAATAGATAAGTTCTATGAAAACATCGGGTTTTTACCCATTTATCATAACTAGACTTATGTATAAACCATATGCATATATTTACTACAATTATTAACTTGGTCATGTTGACAATGGGTATTATGTAGATAGTTCAGATACTTGTATTATCTATATTATATAGTAGGTATATCACGACTTTAATATTATGTATGTATAAATATGTAAACATTTATTTAATTAATTTTATTATTTGTTTATTATACACTTCACACTTACTAGATAATATAGTATTATTCATTGAGATGTTTTGAAAAGAAAACAAAATAACATATTCCCTATAAAATATGCATAAAGCCATATCTATCTGTTCATACCTAGTAAGTAGATATATCTACTATATTGTTTCAATATCTGTTGTTAAGATAGAAAAATAAAATAAATTATGAATTATACAATAAAAAATTTATCCTGATAATACTTGAGTATGTATGAATATGTATGTAAGTAGGTGTGCTCTGATTTTTGGAATTTATAGATATATGCATATATTGTACATATATTATGTATATAATACTTACTGAAATTTTAAGTTTCTGGGTCTGGCGCGGAACAAAATAGGGGAAATTAGTCGAAAATCACCTAGAAAAAGGCCAAATTTACCAACACTGCTGAAGGGTGACTAGCCGAAAGTTTATTAAAAAATTGATTGTCACTGTAAACCGGGTATAAAAACGAATCTTTTGATTTGCACTGATTATTTATTACCATTGCAGTAAGTTCGAAATATATTTAAACTTTTGGGATAAAATAGATTTTGTAAGAACCTTATGCACTACATAATAATATGTATGTACCTAAGTATATAAATGTAATCCGGGTCAAAAAAGGAAACATCCATTTACTATACATATTCAATAAACTATTCATTTGAAGATATCTAAATAGTAATGATTTCATATATGTAACTATTGCAATATCTATGTAAGGTATTAAAATTTCAATGAAACTGAATATACTTATGTAGGTACTTAAGAATTTTATGTTATTATTTTGTTTCAATTATGAAGACAAGTGTAAATATTATTATATGTTTGTGTACTTGGTAACACTTGAATAAAATACGCATTCCTGATTTAAGACCTAAGTATTATATTTTATTATACTATGCTAGTATGTACATACATATATGATTGTGTAAATGCGACAAATTTTTTCTTTTTTTAAAATTTATTTGTTTATTTATTTATTTAATTCTTTTGTTTTGTCTTTTCACTTTTATGCATTGAGTTTTTGCAGTGATGACAACTGCTACTCCTTCCTTTTGTTGATTCTTCTTTTATATGTGATAAGATAAACTTAAAGCAAAGCAACTACTTATCTATATAAATAGATACATATATACTAAATATTATAGTATACGTATGTATATAATAAATCCAATTGAATGTGCGCCTAAGAAAGCAATTAAAACAAATACCTACATAACAATATGTAAACGAATGAATATCAATGGAAGAAATAAAAATACAATAATAATGAGACAAAAAGAACAATTATCAAAAAGAGTGCAGCTTATGTGAGATGTGTAAAAGAGTGGTATACTTTATTTAGCGGCCAGTAGAGGTGCAATAAAATTGATTGCTAGATAGTAAGATTGTGCAATATTTTACAGAATGAGATAAATGGGAAATTTCCTATAGCCTAGGAGTGAGGTAATCCAAGAGGAGGGCAGCAGTCGGCAAGCCCATGAGGACCTCTATTAATCGGTTACATTCAATCAGAATGATTGGTTGATTTTATACTTATACAAAATGTGAAAGAATTGATTTGCAGACCATAACTAAAAGTTTCTTGATCAGTGGACAGTATCCAATATGTATCACTTCCAAAATATTCAGAAGTTGAAGGGAATCAATAGAATTAAAGGAGAAGAGCTTAATTTTGGACTCCATCAACGGTACATACAATTTTTGTACTAATCACGAAATTTTTTCTAAATGCTGACAAGCAAAAAGTAATTAAGTAACTTATTTTTTACGGTTACTTTTTCGGAAAGATTTGAAATGATTTCTTGAGACCTAATGAAGTAGTTTTTCATTTACCTTTGTATAATAACAAATTTCAAATTTGATTTTATAGCATTCTTAAATACTAGAACTTAAATATTTTTTTATTTAAAAGCTGCGACCTCGCTCAAAAAAAAAAAAAAAACTGTATTTACAGGTTTGAAATTGAAATTTCCTTTCATGCAAAATTTATTCAACCAATTCCGATCCAATGGATTTTCTTTCACAAAGACACTCTCCAGACTATACTTAAGTTTCTCTGAAAATTTCATCAAAATCGATCCAGCGAGTACGCAGTCTATAGGAATCATACATACATAGATATTGATGAAGATTCATATAAATGTAGAAGTTTATAGTTTGATTGATTATATTAACTAACTATTTGGATCTATAAAATTCGTATTCAGAAAAATTGTCTTACAAGAAGTGTTTGGATTGAAGTGGAAGAGGATGTTGAGCTGAATTCCAAAGAAAACTCAGTAACAACAAGTGTATATTTATTCCATAAATAAAAGCCATAAATAAAAGCCAATCCAATTATTGTCCAACTTCAAACTAAATTCAATACAACCATCACTACAAATCTTATTAAGTAAGTACCGTGGGGGAAAGTAGAAAAAACTCTATGAATTGAAAATGAGTCGAATAATATGGTAAGTTCCATCCCAACTTTAAAATTTTTCTATGCAATATATGTTACCAACAAATAGGGTAGGGTACTATATAACCGGGCCCAAATTAAGTTAATGATTACTAAAAGGCGTTTGCCAAGCGTTATATTGTTTGATAGTACAACATTTTATGGATGGTAAAGTCCATTTAAAACTCAACATAGTATATTAGTATCTATAGTAAACAAGTGTGATGAGAAAAGTTGAAAATAACTCTGAATAGAGAGTTTTTGTCCAATAACATTGTACGTCTACTGCTCGCTTTAAAGTAAGCAGTTACAGTAACAGTGTCGAGAAAGCACACATAAAGTATAAAAGAGAAAGAGAGGGAGAGAGAGAGTAAATGAGCTTGTGAGTCTACGAATGAGCAAAGAGTTCATAGAGCCCGCTCTAGAACATCAACATATTGTATGTATAACGGCATAAAATCAAGAGCGCCCGCGCTGCTGCTATATTGACTGACGACCGACCAATGTCGTCTTCGGTTCAGTTCTGTTCTTCTTCAACACATCTTACTATATTACGAGCGAAGCTTGAGGAGTTTCTTCGTTAGCCTTAGTCGTCGTGCTATTATTAGGCAAAGAGTTTAAACGATTTTCCTTTTGTTTCTACTACATACTTGAATAATCATCGTAAATGCCTTCATCATTGCCGCCTATTTCAGTTCAATTCTTGTCATCGTCTTGTGTAAAACGTTCCGTTCATTCTTAACGGAAAGTTTAGTTAGTTCGATTCGACAATTGCTACGGAAATTTACGCGGCTAATATTACTTACTACTCTAGTACTACAATAGACCTTTCCCCCACAACAATGTGTGCGTGTTCTCATTAGAATTTTTTAATTGTGTTTTTGTGAAGTTTTGTCACGTTTTTTTTTTTTTTTTTCTGTTTTTTGTATTGTTTTGTTTGTTTGTTTTTATACTACTTACTACATACCTTTGTTTTTTTAATTCAACAAAAAATACATACTAAGTTGAATATTTACTACATATATTTTCCAGTTATAAGTGTTTCAAGAAATCGAATTTTTAATTGTTATTCATTTTGAAAAAAAAGAAAAGAACAAAAACCATTTGTGTGTTTTGAAAGTTTATTAAAAACAAAACAAAAAGTTAATAACTCATTATTTGCAATAAAAACTTTAAAAAAAAAGTTTTAATAAATTAAATTCATCATTCATATGATAGAAAAATTTCAAAATTCTTCAAATATTCCCACGTGAATAAACCAAAATTTGGTAAGCGGCTTATGAATATACTTATTATTATATTATTTACTTATCTGTCAAGGCGTTTTCTTCATTGTTTTTATCGAAAAGATAAAAAGAAAAATACTTTAAATACTATTCTTTAAAGATTTCGGAAATTCCTCATCCAGCAACAATTACGTATATGTACATAGGTGATCTATCATGCAACACAAGCCATTGTGGGCTTATGCATCTCAGGGACGTGAATCTGAAATCAGAATAAATGAATCTGAGCTATAAAAGTACATACGATGGTCATTCTGATGATAAATCTCGAGTAGTACAATAAGATTCTTATATTCATTAACGATTTCCGGAATTTCTAATGAGAACAATTCAATTCGTATATGTACATACGAGATGATATATCATTCACAACAGGTCATTGAAGGCTTATGTTTGTGAACATCTCAGAATAAATGAATCTGATCTATAAAAGAATATACGAGGGTCAAACTGATGATAAATCTCGATTCTTATGCTCATTAAAGATTTCCAGATTTATTAAATAGATCAATTCAATTCGAATGTGTACATAGATGATCTATCATTCACCAGGTCACACACATTGTGGGCTTATGAAATCAGAAGGAATAAATCTAATCTATAAAAGTACATGAGAGTCAATTTGGTGATAAATCAGGTTTCAAAAAATTAAATTATTTGCTTCATATGTCCCTGATTTTTTTTTCCCTTGAATCTTTTAGCTTTCTTCGAACTTGATTAATGTAAATTAAAGCCCAGTGACTGTTTCTTTATATGGACGACTTAGACGTGGATCATCATCATAAATACAAAACTATTGTGGTCGCATTTATATTCAGTTGGCCAATATTTTGTAGATGGTAGATGATAATGAAGGTCTCTCTACCAGTTTTCTTGAGTTCCATTTTGAACGGTTCTAATATAATAAATAGTTTTAATAAAATAGAATGACTGGCTCGTTGGCTCGGAGGTTAGTGCGCCGAGTTTACATCCTAGAGTTGCGGGTTCAATTCCCGTTCAAGTC